>VMBQ01003321.1:42672-105165 GCA_007657795.1 Dreissena rostriformis
CCATATGTTTTTAGAATTTTCTGGTAGAATAATTTCCATTTACTCGTATTGGTTTTATCTAGATATCTTTTAACCCAGCTGCATTTGATTGCATTTAAGAATGATTCAATGTTCGTTAATTGGATACCTCCATTTTCTACAGATTGAATTAACTGAGTTCGTTTTATTTTATCAGGCTTACCGTCCCATATGAAATTAAATATTGCTGATTTTATATCGTTAATAATATCATTTGGTGGATTTGGGAGAACTGTTAATACATAAATTAATTTAGGAAGTGCAAACGTTTTCAATACTGTGTTTTTTCCGATTAGTGTTAGTTTACGGTGGTGCCATGATTTTAAGCAATTTTTAAAATTCTGTAATTTAGGCAGTATGTTTTTTAGAACTGTATCGTTTTCATTATTTGTAAATGTAATTCCTAACGTAGTGGCTTCATCGGATGTCCAATTAAATTTCATTTCTTTTTTATGATGGACATTACTTTGTTTTAATTTACCTACTCGTAGCACAGTACATTTACTTTTGTTAAGTTTAAGACCCGATGTCATTCCGAAAAGGGTTAGCGACTCTATAAGGTTATGGAAAGAGTCGTAATTGTCATTTAAAAAATAAGTTGCATCGTCAGCGAATAGGGACTGTTTGATTTCTTCGTCAGGTTCTAGCGGTATGCCATTTATATGTTTATTTGATTGGATGTGATGTGATAGATACTCGATACATATAATAAATAGCGATGATGAAAGTGGACACCCTTGTCGAACCCCTCGTTCAATGTTAAAGCTGTTTGAGAAGAAGCCATTGTTAGTAACTATACTATTAATGTCGGTATAGAACAGTTTTACCCATTTGATGAGACTTTCACCAAAGTTCATATTTTCTAAGCAAGCGAACATATACGAATGATCAAGCGAATCGAATGCCTTTTCAAAGTCTGCAAAAAATATTAGACCAGAATTATTTGAATTGTTGAAATAGTTAATACATTCTTGTATAAGACGAACGTTCTCACCAATGTAACGTCCTTTTATGAAACCGGATTGAGATCTTGAAATGATTGATGGTAATATTTTTTTAATTCTGTTTGCTATACTTTTAGCTGCTATTTTATAATCATTGTTCAGTAAGTTAATCGGGCGCCAGTTTGACAGGGATTCTAAGTTTTTTCCGGGTTTTGGAATGAGTGAAATTATACTTTGTTTTTGAAGCATGGTTAGACCTCCGTTGTTGAATGAATAATTCAGTGAATTAGTTAAATGTGTTTTAATATCGTTCCAAAATATTTTATAAAACTCGGTAGTGATGCCATCAGATCCCGGACTTTTGTTATTTTGCATTTCTTTAAGAGCTAATCCACATTCATATTCAGTTAGTAATCCGTCACATACTTGTTTTTCCTCTTCATTTAAAGCATGATGCGTATTTTTAAAGAGGGTGTTATTTTCGACATTATTTCGTTTATAGAGCGTTTCGAAAAATAGGCGTTGTTCTTCTAGTATTTGACTTCTATTTGTTATGTCTTTGCCATTGACCACAAGTTTGTGTATAGTTTTTTGTTCGCTTCTACGTTTTTCAATATTTAAAGGTATTACTTTTATGGTTTATTATTATCTAATTTTTTTTCATTCTCTTTCGTTTTATTTATGTCTGTTGATCGTTTCTGAAAGGCCAATCGATCTTATATAACACAATCAGTTGACTTCTGTGGTCAGTTGACCGTTTTTTGAAGGTCAGATTGGCCTGATGTGGATATGCCAGTTGGATACGGCGGTCAGTTGACCGTTTGTTGAAGGCCAGTTGGTCTGAGGTGGGTTAGCTAGTTAAATACGGCAGTCAGTTGACCGTATGTTGAAGGCCAGTTGGTCTGATGTATATAAGCCAGTTGGATACGGCGGTCAGTTGAACGTTTGTTGAAGGCCAGTTGGCCTGACGTGGATAAGCCAGTTGGATACGGCGGTCAGTTGACCGTTTTTTGAAGGTCAGTTACCCTGATGTGGATACGCCAGTTGGATATGGCGGTCAGTTGAACGTTTGTTGTAGGCAAGTTGGCCTAACGTAGATAGGCCAGTTGGATTTTATGGAAGTTTGACCGTTTGTTGAAGGCCAGTTGGCCTGATGTGGATAAGCCAGTTGGATACGGCGGTCAGTTGACCGTTTGTTGAAGGCCAGTTGGTCTGAGGTGAATTAGCTAGTTAAATACGGCAGTCAGTTGATCGTATGTTGAAGGCCAGTTGGTCTGATGTATATAAGCCAGTTGGATACGGCGGTCAGTTGACCGTTTGTTAAAGGCCAGTTGGCCTGACGTGGATAAGCCAGTTGGATACGGCGGTCAGTTGACCGTTTGTTGAAGGTCAGATACCCTGATGTGGATACGCCAGTTTGACACGGCGATCAGTTGAACGTTTGTTGCAGGCAAGTTGGCCTTACGAAGATAGGCCAGTTGGATTTTATGGTAATTTGACCGTTTGTTGAAGGCCAGTTGGCCTGATGTGGATAAGTTGGTTTGCTCATGTGGTCAGATAACAGATGTTTTGTTGAAACGCATGTTGTTATTGCTTTCACAAATGTCTACAACTTTATCTTTATAGTCAAAGGCCGGTTTGAAAGGTATAAGAGAGGGTAGAGACGATAATCATATAGGTATATTTTTCATGTTTTATTAGTTTTAATGATATTTTGCATTCTTTCTATGTTTTATTCGAAGCACAGCAAAATACTAACACCCACTCCTAATTTGCCTTTGTGTTGTTATTTACAAGGAAAGAAGTTGTTATGATTACCGAGGAGACTCATGGTGATTTTTTTGACGTTGATGATTGAAGTTGTTGATTATGATGGGGAGGATTTCATAATAGTTTGAGATAAGTTAATAATAAATGTACTCATTTCTATGAGTTAGTGAAAATGCATGTGGACTTAATGTGCTATCATAAAACCATTGATGTGTTCTTTAACGGAGTTTTGACCCAAACATTTGGATCGAGCGAGAGGATTAAACATTTGTTACTCCATTTTTATGTAATCATATGCAAACTAAAAGCGCATTCTAAACACATGTTTTTTTTCCCAATGACTTGAAACCTTTTTTCCAAACTTTTTCAAAGCTAAATAACAAATCATGTACTCTAAATAAAACCAATGTCGGCTTAACCAAAATGAATCGAAATGTAGGTAATGGGGAAAAGAAAGGACGAGGGCAAAACTGATCGCCGGAGGCGCAATACAAAACAAATACATTCATAAGGTGCGGCAAATCAGGGAAAATCGAAAATGTTTGTTTTGCTTAGGTATAATTGTCTTTGAAAAATTATCTATTAAGTGCTTGCGAACTTTGTAACATAATCACGTTTAAATCAAACATCAGAAATACATGTTATTGCAAATTCACGATCAATGAAGCAAGCTTTCAAGAGACCTGTGATCTTATTTCAAAATTTGTATGCATCAGAGCATAATAGATCCGATAGCGTTTATAATAGCTACTAAACCAGTTGGTTTGAAACGTATGAAGCGACTTCGATTTGAAAGTGATTATTAAAATATTTTGAAGGTTTTATGAATACATGAACGGTCATGCTACGGTCTATTCCTAAAATATTAAAGCTCACCACTTTGGTTACTTTTTGTTCTGCTCTTAATCTGGTATTTAAAATTGTCATAGGTATTTTGCTATTGGCTAAATATCAGTGGAACATCAGTTATGGAAATTTTACTGCGTTGAGGCTTGAATGGCAAAAGCAATCGATGTTGGTGATTATAAGTCTGTTTTATGTACTGTGTTCATTAATTCGTATCTATCATGATCTTCCATAAGGTGCCTCAACGGGCTTGAGATGTAGTTTTTCAAATTCTTTTGATGCAATCAAGCCAAACTTATCTTACGTTACGGTGAATTGTGGTCTTTATTTGGGACACCAACGCAATTAGGATTCACCATCAATTTTTGAACATTTTGACTCGCTCATAAATAAAAAGATAGATAAAAAAAAAAAAAAGCACCGCAAAACGGGTGCCAACGCTCGGCTGTTGTAGCAGTTTTTACCTTGAAGGATGACTTTGACCTTGACTTTACACCACTCAAAATGTGCAGCTCCATGAGATTCACATGCATGCCAAATATCAAGCTACTATCTTCAATATTGCAAAAGGTATGGCCAATGTTAAAGTTTCCTGAGGACGCGGACGGCGGACGAGCCGGCTATGACATCCCCTCGGGTTTTCTTCGAAAACAGCCGAGCTAATAAAATTTGCTCTCGCAGATCGCGGAGTTGTTTAATAACATTACGGAAATGATGAGCGAATATATTACTAAGTTTAAACGAAAGTCTAAAAAAAAATGTTTCTCTCTCCTTGGTCACCATTTGCAAAAACACGTGCAAAAGCAGAACAAAATCCTTTTATTTAAGAAGTCTTTGTTACGATTATGAACGGAATTAAGCATCAAGCCCTGATCCAGAGACGCGAAAAACTGTACTTCCCATCCGCTCTCCAAACAGTGATTCATTCAACTATAAACTCGTACACCTAGTTTGGTTTCTGAAGTGCAGGGACAATTTTTTTCTCGAAAACATTAGAAATTGCGTACAAGCACCGTTGTTTCTTTGCGTACATGTGTGAATGTATGGAAAAACATAAGACACAAAATAAAGTACGTAGGTTTTTTCATCGCAGAACAAAACATATCTGGGTAACAACGATAGGGATGCTGCATGCAAAAAGTCTTCTCCACTAACCTGTGTGAATTATTGCTGATGTAATTTATGTAAGACATTCATCATCTTTGGGTTTCTATTTTCCCCATACCAGGACCTCGGGCGCTGTCACGAACCCATTTTGCTAAAGATAGATTTTAACTGCTTAATGTAATAGCATGCAAGAAATTCACACATGTCGGGTTTCAGGATAAAGAATAAGGATGCGTGTGTGTAAGCGTTGTTTTTTTTTAAATTATTTTCCTCAGAATGAGTGTTCATTAAATTATACATTTTGTTGAAGATATATTATACTGCATACGCCTTTGTAATTGTTAAACATAAGATACCGAATTTGTTACAAATGTGTATTCGTATTCAAGAAAAGTAACTATATGTTTTAGTTAAGTATAATAACGAGTGCTCTACCTTTATGGAGCTGGTATAAAAAAATTGGTTTACAAAGAAATACCACTAGAATTTTCGCGCGAGTTATTAGTAAATTTTACAAAACATTGGTTATCGTAATTCAGATGATAATACTTGTCATGTTATACTGGCAGGAATAGGGATCTGGCATCTGCGTGCTGGTGGACGATAATGTTTACGTTTACAATGCACAACATAATCTACTGAAATCAAGTGACATAAACAGTTTCGCATACAAAATTATATCCATCAACATAGAACAGATTACTCCAGTTATACAAATCAATACAAAGTCGCTCCGTTATGATCTTCATTTATCCCATTACCAGATGAAAATCGATAGTGTAACAACGATCGTATAAACTTGAGCTTTATACTTTCGGTATTTTTAGATCAGGGTATTTTCCAATTGCTATTTATAGACCGAACAAATTGTTTGACCTCATATTTAA
Organism: Dreissena rostriformis; assembly: GCA_007657795.1. Classification (NCBI taxonomy): domain Eukaryota; kingdom Metazoa; phylum Mollusca; class Bivalvia; order Myida; family Dreissenidae; genus Dreissena; species Dreissena rostriformis. The sequence goes on from VMBQ01003321.1 coordinate 48,245, forward strand.
AGTTCTTGGGAAACTAATGTTTTGAACGATATCATAGGCATAATATAAACACAACACTAACATCACAACCAAATCATGTGTCTGTCACAATTTAACATACTTTGAATTCAAATTTCATGTTCCCCACCAAAGATACAAATTCCACTGTAAACACGAAATTCAATGTTTCAACAGCAAGGCTTTTAACATCACAGTTTTATTTATTGAGCAACATTAAACATCAAAAACTTCAATGCCATAAACTCCTCGAGTACAGGATAATTCACATATCAAATAAATAATTTTCGAATTTGAAATTCTCTGACGAGCACATATCAAATTTTCACTAGCCTACCTAATACGACGAGCCCTGCGCGTGAACACGAGTGCCCTGAAAATAATATAGAACTATCGTTATCGAGTTATTGTTATTTATATAAATAAATATTTCATATGTGTGTGTTGGTCAAAATATTAAGTGTTATGAAAAGTACCTCACGTACGATAGACTAACGTCCATCACAGTCAGTCAAATCCGCGGTCTGCTTAAGATTAAAGCGTACGCTTGACCTGCGGTGATTTCAGGTTGTTAGCCAGTGAGCCACATGAGGCTTACAAAGTCTAAACAAAAATCAAGCAATTTATCAATCAATATCCATCCATTCAATCATCCATCCACCAATCAATCTAATACGTTTTAGAGTTACGCAACTTACTCCATCCCGACTAACTCAAGCCCCGTAAACTATGCAAGTACGCAATTGTAATAACTAGTGCGGACACCGCGTCATTGCCAGTATTTCGAAATCCTAAGAAATCAAATAACTGCATAAGATCGACAAAATATCGTTTGATTTCAATACACCCATCTGTGTAAATACTCAGCGTTTTTTTTTGCGGCTGACAGGTAAAGACGGATGTACAAAAGTACTGACCAACAAACTTATTAACCATACTTCGATGTGCGTGTGTAAACAATACCAGCCTGCTTTTGGCTTTTTCACAGACTCGCAGAGACGGGGCATTTCGACAGAAATAGCCAGTGATTTAATAAGTCGATATATAGCTTGGAGTTTAATAATCCCGATATTTCTGGTTCTCCGCTTTATATGAATTACACATTACAAATTGTTATGTCGCATTGGATTAACTTCATGTTGCGTCATGACTTGCAACATGCTGAGTTCTAATTGCTTTCGTCTTGTTGAATTACTAGTGTAATTACTAGTGTAATTGCTAGTGTAATCATTAGTGTAAAGTTGAAATGTACAAACATTATGTTGGTAACGAGTAGCATTATAGAAAAAGCATTTGTCATATATCAACATACAATTGTAATTTGTCAACATGGAGTTGTAATTAAGCAACATGCACTTGTCATTAAGCAATATTCAATTGTCATTTAGCAACATGAATGGACTTGTGGATTTTCATGTAGTTCAGTGAACTGATGCTGATTAAGAAAATAAAACATTAGATTATATTTGGAAAGGTGCCCATTACAGTGGCGCTACCTTCAATATGTGAGTTAATGCACATTTTGACATATTTACTTCTGTCTTATCACTGTGTCTTCCATGTTTTGAGTATCTTGAACTTTATTTTGCCGCTTACTTCACACCTTGAGAATGAACGCGTCTGGGCGATTTGAGTTATATCAAGCATTGCAATTTATTAACACTATATACAAAATGATTAAGAAATACAACTTATGCGAATGTAATATCATTTGTTACAGTACAAGAACTATAACCTTAAAATGTACTCAAAATGAGCTTCCCCATGACATTTGTATTCAATAACAGATATTTGTCGGTACAATTAAATATACTTTTATTACAAATATACAACACAAAAATAGTTTTTTCGATGATAGACAGTCACACAAACAGTACGCATCAAATGATTACACAGAATAATACAATCATTCTTACTTATCGAATCAAACTTCCTCGGCAGCAGTTTATACCACGAACTGGTTTGACATGTTTGCAGAAATCTTGCGCGGTTATTACGTCATAATAAAGGAAATTGGTTTAACCAGGTGGCATTCAAAACGTGTTGAAGTTCAACTTGAAAATGGAAAAGCAATTTAAACTGCTTTGTATAAAGCACATTTTCATGTATGTACATTATTAAGAGTATCACTGTTTCGAGCAGTCTGCCTCGCCATGCGAGACGTAACGATAAGCATTCAACAGCATAAATTACCACTAGAGCACGTGCGTTCAAAACATTCAACAACGAAATTGTTCCATCTATCTTGTTAAGTTTATCGAACGCGTTTTGAACACCGACATTATGTACATAAACATCTATGAACGTGTGCAACGCTCATTAAGAATGTATATCAATATATATCTGATGCTTCATTATTATTATATGTTCAACGCAAAATTGACGTTCATTCAATAACTGTTTGATGTATTTAATTGTATGCATTTCGAAAAAAAAATATCAGATTTTGCTGTATATAAGTATAACATGTGTGTAACTTCTATTTTATTGAGGTAAGGTAATACAACACACCATTTGACGGTCGCGGTCGATACGCTATCTGGTTTATTGCTCTTAGATAAACAACTTTCTCGCTATTACTAGTAATCAACTGCATTTAGAAATATCGTTTAAAATAATTATGTTTACAATCAGTTGTCACTGGGAAAACCAGACAATGCGTTGTCAAAAATTCCCAAGGTTGTTTTTCCTAGCAACTGCTTGAAATCACGATATAGAAATCGTCTTTAATAAATAATCAGCACATACACCAGTTTTTTTTAATGGTACTGATGTTGTGGCAGACCCTATTTAACCGCGTGATATATTGCGAAGTATTTTTCGTTTCGTGTGCGTTACTTCACGATCTTTACTTACACTACCGTTATAATGATTGTGTTAAAGTTCGTTATAAAAACAATTCATTTTAGAAACGCTTATCTTTGTTTACTGTCCAATGTTCAAGGCCAGACTATCATCTAGATATAGACTACATTTAACCCTATCATACGACATCGACTCATGGTTGAATTTATCGCGTTATACACGTAATACTGTCTAGTAAAAAATTGCCAAGTTAAGGCTATGGAATACATGTTGATAACTGTAACTTGCAAAGTTAATGTTTAAGTATAAGGCAATGCGCTTTGGAGTTTCGACACCAATAAGTAGTATCGTACTTTCGTTTCTCACGGGACATTATAGGGAAAACAAATGGTACCTTGACCTGTTGATATGAATAGTATCCTACATATGTACACTTATAAAATGTGTTTAACTCCTTATTTATTGAGTTAAGGTTATACAACAAACGTATCGACGGTCGCTGTTCATACGAAGGTTGGTTAACTGTTCATAGATAAACAACATTCTCGCCGTTACTTGTATTCAATTGCATTACACATATTTCTTAAAACAATTATTTTTAAGATCAGGTGTAGGGAAAACCAGACAATGCGGTGTTACCAATGTTGCTATAAATAGCAATTTGTTCGTTTTTACTGCTTAAAATCACGATATAGACAACACCGTTTACAAAGTATCAGTACAGTTTCATTAGCAAACCCAATTGATCCGAGTGATTAATTGTAAGTATGTGTTCGTGCCGTGTGCGTTACTTCACTCTCTGTACTGTAACAGTTCGTGATATTAGACGCATCTAACAGTACATGCTATGTTTATAGGTGTCTATCGCAACCGTTGTTAATTTTGGTGTTTTCACTTCATATACATGTACACTTATATTTGTTAATGCAGCATCAACATACTTAAACAAAAGAGAAAAATAATGCATTTGAATATCAACCGTACTTTCGTTTTGACAAATGACAAAAGAAATGATTCGATGAACGATGTGAATTTAAATGTAGTTTAAGTGCAGATTCGTTCATACGACGCAACTACTCCATTTTGTTTTACGGATCATTTGAATTTCCTGCAACGATAATTATCATACTACACACGAACACTTACTCTGATCCTAATAAAAAAAAACAGTTCCGATCGGCTAAGAGGACCGGGACTCATGTAAAATATCGAATATAATATATGTTTTGTATAAACAACTGGTAGCAAGATGAGTTGCATATAATTGGTCAGTTACCACATTTTAACTAACTATTTTGACCTGTTAATTCTTTTCAGCTCAATTCAACAGTATTAGATGCGTCTAATGTCACTTCAATAATCCATATCGGTTCATAAGTTGAAGTAGAAACGTATATCTGTGTTTACTGTTCAATGTTCAAGGCCGACAATTATTTGGAAGAGGCTATATTTAACCTTATCATACGATATCGGCTCATGGTTGGATTGCGTGCAGAATACACGTAATACCGCATAGTGTATAAAATGCGCAGTTAAGGCTATGCATAACATGTTGATAACTCTAACTTGGGAAGTCTGTGTTAAACAATTAAGAAATGTGCTTTGGAATTTTGGAGAACAAGCAGTCGGTAAGTAAGTATAACTGGTATTATTCTTTATTGTAAAATTATAAATGAATAGCAATACCATATAAGCTTCTCCGTTGCTTGAAAATAGTCGCGTTTATCAAAAGAAAAAGCATCTTTACCTAAATCGAATTGACAAACTATTTCTATCTAGTAACAATTGTGTTAAAGAACACTCCTCCGTCAAGACTACTAAATAACATTAAATACTAACAGCTGTTAATTAGAAATTGAATGTCACCAATGCATACTGTTAGCATTTACCTGGTGTAAGTCAACATCACAATATTATCACTATATCGAGCTTTAAATATATCTAGGCAATTCGCAATATGGCGCGAGTCACACGGTTTCTTGAAATAACTTGATGTATTAGCTTCACTTTCAAAATATTTTTAATATGTGGAGATTGCTTAAGTGTGTAAGTTAATAAATTGAATAACATCAGTTTGCCTTCAGCAATTGTTAATGTATATCTATATACAGTTGTTATACGCTTGCTTACACAATACGTTGTTTGATTGGTGTGATTTTGAACTTAAAGCCAGCATAAATAATTAAAGTAACACAATGAAATGGTACGGTATCATATATCAGAAATCTTAATTACAAAACACTAACATGTGATATGCTGCTCTCGGAAGGTACTTAATATTGTGCAAGATTCGACCTTTATGAGCTACTATTAATTTTGAGAAAGGTTAACGGTTATACTAAAACTTTGTTTCAGATAAATATATTGTAGAAGAACGTACATAATGAGTTACTACACCGATTTCTTAATCGATGAGGGGTGTCGTAATTGGATCAAAAGCTCGCTTGCTTTGAAGATTGCTCAAGAAAGTATTGTGGACTTTGTTGAGACCGTGTTTAAAACTGCCCAAAACGATATTTATCAGAAAGCGACACAGAGTAGCCAGATTCCAATACCACCTGGTACCACATGCAATCTATGCTGTACAGCAAATTTACTCCCATGTCCTGAGAAATCGCAGTGGAAATGTTTTAAGAAGAAACTATGTTCTCTGCACGAAGGAGACTCTCAACAGCAAAGACCGTGTCCGAATTTTAGGCTATGTGACGCTATGCTGGAACAATTAAAAAACTCCCATCGTTACGGAAATCCGTCGTTGAATAATACGGAAGCGAAAATGTGGTGCAACGTCAACGAGTGGTTTCAGATAACGAAGTGTTTTCTGCCGCGTCAAGGTTACGAAAAGGTTGCTAGTGCCAGGGATACCGATTTTAATGGATTAATCAATTGCATCATTTCCTACACAACGTTTCAGAAATATTTGTCCGAGGACTTGACCTTGAAGGACAACTTGTTTATAAAGGTATAAACGATCATGTGAAATCGTATTTCTTCAATTATGACACGTATGCCTTTTTTATATATATATTATATATGTCAATAGCATCCGTATATGGTACAGTTATTTGTATACTACAGATCAGACAAATGTCGAATGACGTAAGGCACTCTCCTACTTCATCGATGGCCGACGCAGCCGTGACGGATTTGATAAATGCGTTGGTTATACTATTCAGTGACCCAAAGTACCTTACATCTCAAACATATTCTAAAGATGCTGTACACCAACTGCAACAGGTACGTCTACAGTTCTGGGAAAACTGCATTGATGCTTTATGTATTTCAGACGTTTTGTAGGGGCTTTATTCTGTTTGTTTTTTTAGTTGCAGAATGATACGATGGCTATCACATCAGATGATATTGCCTCTGTGATGAAAGCTACATTTAATGATTATTTTAAAGAAAAAGTCAAAGCTCTTGAAGATCGTAACACCAAAATAAAAGAAGACATAGAACAGGCTGGAGAAACGGCATTACACCAAATAACACAGGCTGCTTCAGAACAACTAAAACTCATACGACAAACACATACTGTTAGCAGCGAAGAAATTAGTGGGAAAGCGGAAAAACAATCGAGTAAGAAACATGTTTTATTCAGCTTTATATTAATTGCGATAATTATTTTCTTCATAACTGCAGAATTTACTAAACGTTTAAATATGATCTATTTCTTTTTGTAGGAATCCAGAAGTGGTTGATCAATACGTACAGAAAGATGTACAGTACTATGCCACTATCAATGTTAGACAACAGTTTCGATGCTCCGCTGGAGAATTTTTATGTGCAACCAAACATTTTTCTGATGAAACGCGGTGGCAGGTCTACACCATTAGGAGAACGAAAGATTGTTCACGCGTACAAGAACATCCTTTTTCCTTTTGGTAATCGATGTGAGAATATATTTATACAGGGTGAGCCTGGTACAGGGAAAACAACGTTTTGCAGGCGGTTAGCGCTTGACTGGTGCGATGCTCATGACGAGACACGTATTCCTCATGACGAAGACAAACATGAACAAAATGACTTGTTTACAGATATTGGAACACTCGGGGAATACAAGTATTTGTTCATATTAACTCTGAGGGATATGTCCGATTTAGAATGCAACACAGAAGAAATGATTAAATGTGCTTTGGGTATAGAAGACCTGTGTGATCTATACGAACACAGTTGGCTTGTGGTTTACGATGGTGGCGATGAGTGGACGCATCCACAAACAACAAGAAGTAAATGCAAGTGCTCAAATTCTCGAGCGCTGCCATATAAAAACATTATGGCGAACGTAACTTACGTTACAACGTGCCGCCCTTGGAAGATATCACAGATACAGTTGAGCGATACAAACGATAGTCGTTTCGAAATTACAGGAATTAATGACATTTATACACTTGCCGAACATGTGTTGAGGTACCTTAAGCAATACGAAGACGGAAATTTACAAGGAATAGAAAAGCTCACATCAGAATTTCACAACCTTGTACAAACAAAGAAACTTTCCGATCTGATGGTCAAACCAGCCATAGCAATGCAGCTTATTCACCAATGGTATGTCGGTCGCTTGGTGACCTCCTCGCTTAGTTCTGTGTATATCAACATGATAGATATGAAGATAGCTCGTGCTTTAGCTAGGTTGGGGAAAACATCACTCCAGACTGAAGATACTGATGCGATTACTGTTAATCTACCGCCGTGCATTAAACAAAGCGAATGCGATGCTTTTGTACAAAACATCGGTTTTGTATATAATGTGTGTGAACTAGCGTACAATACGCTGTTTCAGAAGGATAAAGAGTCCTCAATCGTTTTTAGAAAAGACCAACTAAATTTACTGAAACCAGACACACTTTCGTTTTGCCTGACCACCGGAATTCTGGAAGAAAGACGGCCGTTTTGTATCAACGTCAGCAAACATCCATCCTACACTTTTTTACACAAAACAGTTCAAGAATTTCTGGCTGCTACATATATTGCTATCAATTCGAATACCAACAACAGCTTGCAGTCAATTGACAAACTGTTTTCAGAAAGTACAACGTTCACGGACATATCGCAATTATTTCTCTTCATGAGTGGTCTTAACGCTACAGTTGCCAACACTATGTCGAAAAAGATTATGGACACCGTTTCCAATGGCTGTGTTACGGAATTGGCAAATGTGGTTGCGAACAGTGTGTTTGGAGAATTAATGTTTGGGTGGATCACTTTCCCAAACTACGATCAGATTATATTTGCTCAACGACTCATCACAAATGGATTCATTGAATGCACCGAAGCCAAACAACTCGACGTTAGCCTATCTTTGTACCATGTTACCGATAACATGAATTCGTACAGAATCTTGACAGAGAATGAAGTGAGAATCCGGAACCAGTTGCTTGAAATGAATACATCTAACATACGGAGTATTGAATCTATTGGGGTCAGAGAAAATCCCTTACCAGGTGAATGGGTACAAACTGCAATATCAAACTCGGGTGAAACGCTTTCATATCTTTCACTGGTATGCAGGCTGGAAAATATCGATTTGGCATCATGCTCAAACTTGATATACTTACATGCTGGCGGTGACACTACAATTGTTAGTGCAATAACTAACAATTTACAAGTGTGTATTTTATCCAGGGTTCCATTGAGCACCGAAGAAGTTGTACTTGGCGCACTGTACGAAGCAGGTGATTGGTTAAAGTACATTTACATATCCCAGTGCAAAAACATTGATCTTTGGCTACGAACCCTTAGCCGTCTTAGATCCTTGCAACGCTTGGAACTGCGAAACACCGAACTTGACGAAGTAGACATCACTCTCCACCGTACCGTATCGTCCGTCATATTTATGGGTGTGAGGATTTCAGCAAACTCGTTGAGGAGACTAGTCGAGTGGACAATGACGCTGGACCACAGATTTGAATGGCGACTCGGTGGCTGTAAGGTTGAGCCAGAATTGAAATACCAAGACCTATGCGAAAGGATTAGAATTTCGGACAAAGTTGAGGTTACTGAAGACACTATGAATGCAAACGGTAAACACGTGTTCCGCTGGTTTATTAATTAGGACCAATTTCAGCGATAATTGCCCGTTTAAGCCGGCCGAGTTAATGTTGGTATATTTTCCCATTTTTGTTATGTGTCGCAAAAAAAGTGATTATGAGTCAAAATGTGATGGTATTTATGTCAGATGTGCAAAACATTTGGTGAAAATCGGTCAAGAAATGCCCAAATTCAGTACAAAGATAGGGCTTTTCAATTTCTGTCCATGGACAGAAATGATCTAAATTAAAACACGCGCGGGTCAAATGTTAAACCACGTGACCATTCATCATTGTTTACAACGTCATTTGCCATGGAGAAACCGTTTTATTTAGTAGTTCTTCTTTGTTTTGAAAAGCGCGGAAGTGGAAATCACGTGAAATTGGCGCTCACGTGACCCAAAGCGTGCATACGTCACAGGTTTATAATAGTCTTGAGGATTCCGTTATGTACATGATTAGGTTTCGTATTTTTGATGCTTTTGGAATTTTGTTGGCACAATTTTTGCGAAAATCAGTATGGAAGAGTTAAGCTTTAGAATATATCTGACGAATACTGATCAATTCTGGTCAGTTGAGATAACCAAATTGTTGTGATAAATATCAACTCGGCCGGCTTAAATACTTTACTACGTGTATATAGTGCTGTCTTAATCGTCTAATAATCAGCACTTTAATAAATTTAACATGATTGATAAATTGTATATAATTTACAACTTGCATATGTTTACGGGTAAATGCAAATGGAGAGAGCCAGCAAATAATAATGTCATAAGAAATATGAGTTGATCTTTTCAATCAAACAACATGAATTCACCATATTGCAATTTTTTGCAAAAGATACATTCAACCATTTTGATCTGGAAGATCAAAGGAAATTGATGAGCTTATAATATGTTTGTATGAAATGTTGTTAATTAGCGAATGTTTTAGCGTTGGGTTGCAATAATCTTATGAGAGTTTGCATATTATAGTTTAAATCATGATGATAATTTATGAATATTGCCTTCTTTGTAATACATAAAATCAAAGAAATGTTTTACATGATACGTTTAGATGTTTTCAAACATTTCAACTCATGTATTATGTAAATAATGTTTGCATCGGTTAAGTATTCGAATCTACCTTCATGTACTCCCATATGAAACGCTTCTTTTATAACATCGGTGATGTTTATTTGTGTATGCTATCATTTGAATTATTAGAATTCACTAATGCGAATTATATGGTGAAAATTAAAACAAAAAAAGTTATACAAACAGAAATTAAATTCGGTAGTATCAATGTGTTGATTCAACGTCTAGATTCAACGGTATTGATGGTGAACAGCGACGTTGTAGTATGAATTTTGTATAATCTGAGTACCGGTTCTTACTTTGTGGTGACACTTAACGAGATCTTAGAATCAAACAAACATGAAATATCACTTGGCCTAATATCACATTATTTAAAAACGTTATGCCGTAAAAATATTGATACAATTTTAGTTTTTTTTTTAATATAGTATAGAAGCTTTGCCACACATTAAGAAATCACTTTCTTAAGTATGTGTTCCTGAGATTGTGTCATGATGTGTTTTATTGTTTACATGCACCCGTATATTTAAAGGCATGCTGTGAATTTATACTATAATGTTGGTTATAAACTATTGTTGTATGCGTTGCCAGCTAGTTTGTATATGTATTGTTTTCTTAACATTACTTATTTATGTTGTAAATGGCTAAATGCGGTTTGATTATGTCGACTTTGAACTTGGTTGATGTAAATTGTGTAAATACTTTACGTTATCTCATTGTAAAATGTGCGTCAAAGCCTGCATACTGGTTTATATATTATAGCGCTAGACTTAAATCTTATACGGGAAATGCCCTGTGTTTACTGGATAGGCGCGATAACATAAGAGGCAATGAGCTGTTTGTTTTTCTGCCAGTGACATTGGAGATATTTATAGAGAAATGTTATCAGTGTTTGTCATGGAAAAGGGCCCACTTGTTTACCAATAGACGCGTATTAAAGTAGTAAAACTCGTGATCCAAATGCGCTGCACTACATTATATTAAACATGAATTGTCCAGTTTGTTTATTGAAATACAATATGTTCGGTATAACAATACTATTCAGGAATACTGAGTCTTATTGTTATTCCTTTAATTTTAATTTTGTTTTCATTTTTAATTATAATTCTTTGTATTACATCTCAGATGATTATTTAATTTGATTGTTAGCAATCATGAACAGATTTTAGCTTTTGGAAAGATAATGTGTATGCACGTATAATTGTTTAATTTGATTGTTGTTTAACAATGTAATTGTAACATGCGTGTTACTGCATAAATAAAATTAATATAATACAGATGGATTTAATGTGTAAAGCGTCGGTTTTACTTGTTTTTGTTTATTTATTTAGTGAATCGTTCATCGGAAAGTTACAATTCTGATGCTGTGGTTTGCATCTAACAATTTGGTAGTAAAAACATTATTCAATTAGAATGGATTGTTTTTTGTTGCTATGCGGTTAATTGTAAAGTTGTTCACACAAGGATCAATCGACCCAAAATATCGCCATTGAATTTCCGCCTTGATCATTTTCCATAGTTCTCTTATAATCTGCTTATGTTAGACGCTCATTAAGACGTTAAGTTTGTTGCACATTTTAATGTGTATAACTTTTCATTATGCGATGAAAATGACTCACGATGCGTCAAAAGAAAAGAATATGAAACTTGTCTTCGTTATCTCGTAAACGCCGATTCGACTGTAACAGTTGAGTTACTTAACGCTTACTGAAGTACTTATTCATTAGGTGTTAATAATAAAATCAAGCCAAACAAGTACATAGTCGTATTCTAAATACAGTATGTTGGTTATTAAACAAAAACTGCCACAGGTCGAACTATGTGGGTCGTTTTTTCAAGTAGGGTGTCGGTTACACTCTACTAAGCTGATTATAATGTATGCTGTAGTTTCGACTGGTGTTTTAGCGCTGTTATGACCGTAATAGAGAATCACCCGGGTACCCATGGTTTGATCCTGGTTAGAGATATTTTATCTCATTCACGTGTTAAAGCTGCTACATCACTGATTGAGAAAGTGACACCACTAAAAAACGTGTTTTAGATAACGGATTATTTGGTACGGATTATCTACAAGCTTTTATTCAAATTTTCACCATTCAATCAGTCATTGAATCAATCAATCAATAATTAATACCTCAATAATCAATGAATTCATATTCAATCAATCAATAATAAATAAATAAATATTAACTCCCCCAATATTAATTCAACTTAATTTAATAACTAGTTAACGTGTAAGCAATCAGCCCAAGGCCGTACGTATCACACATGTGTAAACGACAATAATTTTGATAACTGTTGGTGATTCGAAGCAGTACAATGAGCATATCAAAAGACAATTAAAAATATATGTCGCATTAAAATGGCTTTCCCGCATTTTCTGTTGCCTATCAGCCGGTATGTTGCAACTCAGCAGTCACTGAACGATATATAAAACTTGAAAGAGAGTGGATATCTAAGATGTATTTAAAGATAATTGGTGAGTTTTCAATGGAGGGTTAGTGGGCGTTGTTTTTTAAGTACAGTTTTTGGCATGTTTCTGTGGAAGTAACATCAGAACTATGAGTGATCAACTCTACATAACTATATGTTATTCACAATAAAATGACGCAAAAGTTACGTCCCATTCTTATACAGAATTTGAACATTTATTCATTGAGAAATGGTATCGCTTATATGTGAAAATGCTTATATACCGGAAATTAAACAATAAGAATAACGAATTGTTCGTTTAATGTTGGTGAATGGCCTGGCAGTCGACATAAATTTGACATTTACATTATACATCATATATGTCAATTCATATCAAGCGAATCTATCGAACATCAATTTGTTAAGAATTCAGTATCAGTGAAACTTCAGTTAAAGACGTCAATACTCACTATTCGATTAATATGTGAAATCAAAATTTCACAAACATACAAGTCCAAGGTCGTAGGTAATAACAAAGTACACACAATCTGCCAATGAGCGCATGCACTAAGTACTAACTTTGCACCTTAATGAAACAAACTAAATAATTGTATAAGCGTTTCATTGAAAGACTAACGAATGGGAAAATTTCATTCCCTGTGTCTTAACCCCCAAAATGTACTACATTTTAGTTTGGGCACAAAATGTATTGGCGCAGTATCAAAACACTATTTAATGCATGTGCATATCTCAGACCTGTACATTCTGGCAAATGTGCACATCCCCGCAGGCCAATGTGTTGTTCCGTTGGTCAGGTTTCTGTCGTTTTTATGATTGAACATTTATAACTAGTAAGTATGTGATTATCATTCTGATTATAAAATTATTCTTTCTAGAAAAATTCATCGTCTGTGAGTTTTTCCTTTGTTTAACCAGCGGCCCAATCGTTGTATTATGTCGTCGGTCGTTCTTTGAATTAAAATGATACCTGTGCCTATCCGAAAAAAAGGTTCACAGTTCACTCAAAATCGCTATTTTTCTCGATTGACCGGCAAGAACAAGGTCAAACAATAATGAATGATCGTAAGAAATTATTTAGACGTCTGGTTGGTTTTCCGTGTTCTATTCTGCAGGGAAATTCAACAAATGAGGGGGTTTCGAAAAAGTTACCCTCAAGGCGATGTTCGTTTTGTCCCATTTGCCATTTGTCATATGTACCTTATTCCGCTCAAATAATCGCTGCTTCAAATACTTTATTTGAATCGTATCTACATATGAAGCGTTATTTTCTATGTCATAAGTTGGCTTAGCAATACTTCTGAAAAATAAATAAGCTAGCTTGATTCCTGCATGCATATAATAGTGACAACGGAATACATACCGTGTGTTCCGACTATGACATCGGCTTTAATACCTAAAGTCATAGAGCAATTTAAAGGAATAGCGCTTAACTTGAAAAGTATGAGTTTTTTAACACTTATTGGTCAAATACTCGTATTATGAGACGTTGTAAATACCAATGAAACAGAATTGACATATACATACGCTGTAATTAAAATAACGCTAATTAATCTAAGTTTTCAGACACTAAACTAATATTTGTCCGAAAATTTAGATAAACGGGAAATATTCCCAAAAGTCAATGTCCGAAAATTGAGAGCTGACCTGAAAACTAATCCTATACGTCGCCTGCCGACATTACAGCGTGTGCTATCATAAAGGTTTCATTACTTTAAGATAATAAATTGAAATTAATTTTGTACATATTTCTAAAGTCATTTTACAGAAAGCTTGTCTCCAAGTTTGAACTTTGACCAAAGAGTATACATATTGGCATTTAAAACACTGTATTATGAACCTTTAATTATTAAAATTCAACTTAAATATACGTCGATGTGCTCATTAGTGTTACGTTTTTTGTTGAAACGTTGTTTTTAACATCGTCAAATGGAGTGTAATACAAGATTCGTAAAACAATTGCAGCCAATTTGTCACACTTCAGACTTTGAGCGGGGGCATGTTGTTGCCTTAGATAACTACAGTGGGGTTAGGGATTTGGTTCCGGGATTAATCTCTTTAGAATCCCTAAACAATAACCCTCATTCAGCCGATTTTTAGGGATTAATCCGTTTTCACCGCGATTCACCCGAATTCATCCGTATTCAACTATTTCAAGCGGTTTAAGGAATGAATTGCGTAATTCATCCCTTAAAGGGATTAATCTCTAAGAATGCGCAGTCTTTTAGGAGTTGAATTAAGATTCAATAAGATTAACCTCTACGCATGCGCAGTCGATGTCAGAGTGAATTGAGATGAACAGACGGAGTTAATCAGTTACGTTAACGAGTAGGCGGGGCGTTAACAACTAGCTTTAGATGTAGAATTTTCTTTTGTCGGTTTGATGCATAATACAATTTATAATATTATGCTGTATATACCATAGTGTTTCATAGCCTATAAAACACGTCATTTGTAAACTCAACAAAGATTTTTTTAATTAACACCGAAATTTTAAAAACGAAACTGTGTGTTATTTTTAACACGGTACAGCTAGGATTATACGTGATATTTGCCATGCTCAGGGACCTATACAACATTGTTGTATAGGTCCCTGCCATGCTTCACACCAAAGATCTATCAATAAACACAGATACGTGTCATCGCGAGTTTCGTCGATTAAGCAATCGATATTTCAGTCAAGTGAGAAAGTGACGTGCGTCATCTTATCGTGATAATTTTATCTACACATGTACCGGCATGTGGTGTCACAGGCATACCAGTAAACGCTCTAAAGCCACAATTGATTGGGACACGGTATCCCTTGAAGAGAATGCGTATGCGCCTCTATCGCAGATGTGTATTCAAAATGTATATTGTCTTGCTTAAATTAATTATCCGTAATAAGTGAATGCAAAATCAAGATATGTGTTTCGAATCGATTCATGTGTTTTCTGTTTTACAGTTTAATCTTAAATTTACCCTTTATTTGGAAAATTTATTAATGAACTATATCAGTTTAGGAACTACATGTATAGAGAACATCGCCGGAACAGTTTTTATATAAATTCTTTCACGTTAATTCAGCCTTTAGTTTGTTAAATTAATTTGTAAATGATTCATGATTAAGAAACATAATTAAAATTANACATATAAGACTATTGAACCATTGGCTATTGAACCAATATTCGCACACGGCCCGCGACTTGTATTCTACATGCAAAGAATGCAAATTAATGTGGTATTTTCTGCAAAAAAAAACATGGGCGAAGCCTAATTTAGTGAATGTTGTTCCGGGAATTTCCAAGATAATTTTTAATAAAATAACAATTGTCATAATTAAAGTCAAGCACATGTAAGCGTGTATTTAATTTGGCTTGAATCTGTATAAGTTACCTTATATTTTCATTGTATTTAACAATACGTATGGCGTCACTTCCATTACTCACTTATTGTTTAGGATGAAGCCTACCGGTACTTCATATTGAATTTGTTTGGCGAATGACATCAATCAAACGCGTCGGTGTATGTTTTCGCGAACAAAAAAACGGCGGGGTGTATATAAACATAGAAATTGTATAATGTGGACGAATAACATATATTATTTATATAATTAATATCATTAACGACCGGATGTTGGTTATATCGGTAATAACCAACGATTTATCGCCCTCGTGATTTAATTCCTACGCATCGGAACTCTTAACCGTTGGCCATTACAGCAGTAACCAGCACTTACCCGGACGTTCTTCGTTAGGTCTAGCATGATACGCTGGCTGTAGACAAAGAAGGAAATCACCTGTGGATTTTTCTGAAAACGTTATTAGAGGAGCCTAATGTTTTGATAATAGTTCTGAAGAATTCCGGAAAATTGAACAGAAAACAGCACGTGCTGAAGAACTCCCTATCACAACATTACAAACTTATCCTTTCTGTTCGATGGGAGGTAACAAAACATTATATGTTCTGATTCAATCTATATTAATACTTATCCAAAACGTAATTTATCCTTTTTTAAGCGGTGTTTCTTTTGCGAGTTTCATTCACTATAGTATCGATGAATATGACGCGATATTGGATCTTTGATGCTTACTTTGTAAACATACCGTGACGTCACTACGTTATTGTATACTTAGACGTACAACGCATAGTAAATGTTTGCGATTCAACTACAACAGTAAATAATTCCAGCGTATTTAAACCGGGAAGCGGACAACTACAACGAGCGAGGCCTGGTATAGGGGAGATAACCTGGATTAGGGTTAGGGTAAGGGTTAGGGGTCGGGTGAGGGTTAGGGTAAGGGTAAAGGCTATACCTAACCCTAACCCGACCCCTAACCCCAACCCTAACCCTAACCCTCTAACCCCCCATGCGCATTACAATACCAGGCCTCGCTCATTGTAGTTATCCGCTTCCCAAACACTTAAACCAGTGCTGGTCTCTTACTACCGGGCGGTGTTAACATTGAATCTTTGGATCCATGGCTATTAGTCCGTCTCTCTACCAACTGACATGTTGATTTAGCCCATTATAATAGAAGTCTGTAACATTGTTACATTGCTGAATGCATGAAACCGAAAGTAAAAGTGATCGTCACATTTCATATTGGATATAGAAAATAGGTCTTTACTAGTGTTTTCCCGGGAGGGCATCGGGGCATGACGCAGTAAATTCAAAAAGGGCATTTAGCAGTACCAATTTTGTTTGAAAAATATAATGTTCAGTCCTTACTGATTAAAAAAAAATATATTAAGGCGAAAATAGTTGTATACGCCGTTTTTTTCCACTAAATTTGTTTTTATATACCAACGTTAAGTTATTCTGCACCATGTGTCAATATCTTATTTATTTTCAATTTAATTTGTTGTTCGTGAAAGGAACGATTCTCGCCAACATACACTATATGCATGCCGTATCATAGAAGAGTGTCATTGTTGCAAGTTGTGTGCAGTGTTATTAACATTACAATGACACACACTTGTTTAATTTTAATTAAAGATATAATGCAAACAAGCATACAGACGTTGTTTAAATAATATTCAACAAAGTGCTTCTTTAAAGACTTTTGCCAAACAAATACACTATTTTATTTTATTCCGATATCGATTTGTTTTTTCATCAAAAAGTACGTCTATAAAGAAGAAGAATATTTAACGAAATATTTGCGTTTTGTATGGTTAATTTCTTTACCTGTGCAACAATTATCATGCGTTATTAAACCGAGTTTAAATATGTACTTACACTTATACACGCATATATCTGTTCAACATGTAATTAAGTATTTTGCTCACTATTGTGCAATAAAAAAATATGCGATAATCAACAGAAGTTTCAAAAAATCGTCAATAAAGGCTTAATTAATGCATGTCATACGATTTGCAAAAACACATATAAATATATTTCCATACTAAGGTTTCTCAAAGTTTACACAGTGTTTATGTACGATCGTAATGGCGGTTTCAATAATAAAGTGAAAGTGTGATTAACTTCATTGAACGTGTGTTTCCAAACAGACAACTTGACAAAGTATGAATTTATAAATAAATGATAAGCTTCCGGCATCAAAAAGCATGAATAAACAACCACAAATTATAAAGATATGATCATAATCCAGTTAACACGTTACATCGTAGTTTAGTCTGCTATAACAGATGTCTGCAAGTATGCAAGTACACATTTGATTCGAGTTTAAACTCTTCTGAACATCATTCGTGTCTCTTTCATTGAAACAAGTTGTTGAAAATCGTAATAAATAAGCCCAGCTGAACCAATTGGTGAAGCTACTGTTCCTGGAATTACATATTGGCCATTCAAACTAAAGCAAGCACAATTTTTATACCACCATCCTCCATGACATTTTCGGGCACAGGCTAATTCGTCATCGTGGTCATACGTGTGAAATCCCTGTCCGCTATGCCAGGAGAAACCATAATCATCACCTATAAAAAAGTGTTGTTTATTACATTATCAAAGACACGTAATGTTAGTTACAATAGTGCGTTCGATGCGTAATTGAGACGTTGAAAGGTTTATCATTATTTTAAAATCTATTTAATATTAAATGGATTTCTTTTCGGTTGATTTACATTCATTCCAATTCCCATAGCGTCCTATTATACAACTGCGAACTTTCAACGCATTTTTCTTGCCTTTACTATGTACACAATGTTGCAAGTCTGGTGTCATTTTAAAGATAGATGTCCACTTACAATCATTGCAGTCACACATTTACGTTCTTGAAACTTGTAAACTTTGCCTTAATGCTAGCACCCTCGGAAAACGGGGTTTCGGCAGTGAAATGTCGACAAAAGCATCGTATTTCAATAAATCTCGACCCAAACATTCCAATTTCAACGTAATCTCCAATGAAATGCGGACACATATTGGATACACGAAATAACCACAAAAGGCATTGGTCCGATCACTTAATTGCTTTCAAACCAGAAGAGAAAAGGAATTCTTTAGAAATAGGCACTACATTCCAGTAGTACATGGACCACGGAAGGATACAAAATGATTAAGTGTCATGTAACCTTGTTATGTAGGAAATTACAATTGTGATGAACATTGCTTTGTATCTTAAGATCTTCAATAAACACACAATTTATATAACAACTGACCAGCAGTTCCATGTCCCGTGTCAACATACAGCGTGTAGTTGGCTGCTTCCGACAGTCGGAAGTAAGGAAACACTTCATACACCATGGATCCGTTAGCCGCCAACAGGTCGATCCGTAGTTCGGTCCGGGCATTTAAGGTCATGGCATATATGTACTTTAAACCTAAAGAATAATCTCCGTTAAAAAAGAAATACAAAGTTTTTACAAAAACTTTGTAAAATATTATTATTGTTAAAAATTCAACAACGTATTGGCCGTGTAAGTATGATGTATTTTCCGTAACAAAACTTTAAATTAAGTTGTCAATGTCTTGAAATTACGAAATATATATAGATGAACATGAACCAAAATGTGTGTACCAAGCCAGAGTTCTCCATGAACGTCTCCGAAGCCATTCTCATAGGTAAGGAAGTTTTGGTAGAAATCAACAGATCCATTCACACGACGTTGAAACACCTGCGATAACAAAGGAGTAGTAGTAGTAGAAGAAGAATTAGTAGTAGTAGTAGTAGTAGAAGTAGTATTAGTATTAGTATTAGTAGTAGTAGTAGTAGTAGTAGTAGTAGTAGTAGTAGTAGTAGTAGTAGTAGTAGTAGTAGTAGTAGTAGTAGGGCTAGTCATACCAGTGGTAGTAGAAGAAAAACAATAACAAGTAGTGATGTGTGTTAGTACATCAGTTATATATACCGTCCACCCCCCTCCGTCCGTTTCCAGGTCACAGTACACTTCAATATCTTGATTGGACCCCTCTGGTCGCACGATATACACACCACTGACGTTAGTGAATAGTCTCACCTCCTTGCAGTCTTTAAAACCTAGGTACAAAAATCAGTTCAACAAAGAACATGTCAAAATGACAATTGACGAAACTGAACAAAAAATTTAACGTCCACTGTATAAACTTTCATTTTTAGAAAACGGGTCAGTATATATGATTGTTAAAAAATAAGATCTTGCACGGATTGCCAAATTATAACGGCTTATATCGTCGTATATATCGTCGACAGAATAAACAAAACAGCGACAACAGTGTTGTTTTGGAAGAGGGTCCGTCAAGGTTTGTTTTTATTTATACACAGATCCCTATTCACTAAAACGTGAAAGCTAGGGGATCAGGATGCCATCGGGCAGCCATTACGTGTCCCTCATATTCGCGCACATCGCGGTTTGATCCTGACGCAAGATAAAGCACCATGTATAGATGCACGTTCAACCAGAATATGTTGGAAGCAAACAATGTGCGAGTACAACCATGGCTTGAAAAAAACACCTGACTTGAACATTATAGAGCATGTTTGGGACCGGAATAGACAGCGCAGAGCCATGCCATAACAGTAAAAAATTGCTGAACTTCACGTGGCGTGTATAGAATTGAATGTTAAGGAATTAATAGAAACACACTGAATACAATGTATACTATAATACTTTAGTCTGTACCTAATGCAGCTTGAATATATATTTACCAAACGCCCAATGGATGTTATGAAAATATCTTTAATGTATAATATTCATATGTATGTCACATGTGATGAATCTTTCGCCTTCAAATTCTAAAAGTCTTCATTTGCTCTACCGAATTCACTTATAAGCTTAATTTACAATTGTATAACAATTTTTAATAATACAGTGAAGAAAGTTACTCTTTTGTGCACACACAATGTATATGTTGAATTTCTGTTACAAACGCGAAACTGAATTTGGATGCCTCCGTCGCGTCTTTTTACTTGTTTTAGTGACCAAAACTTTGACCAGACCGTGCCAGACGGCGACCCTATTTTATGGCGTTTTTCCAGTTTTTTCTACGATCGTTCTGTTTATATTTTCATTTATTACACAAATATAAACAATTATAATTAATTAATTAACAATTATTAACTTTTGGACGAGAACAAAACAATGTATCCGCTGGTTGTGTATCAATGGAGTCAGTGCTTTTTTCGCTAGGAATTTGTTCAATTCGAAATCACATGGTAACTACATACCGCAACGGTTGTTGCACAGATCTCCATGACAGCAGAGGTGACACATTGTTTCGGTAATAGATCTCTGGTCTTCTGAGAAAGACCTGCCTACTATTGGAGGCAAAATATTCAGATGGTTGTGCTCACATTGCTAAAACAATGACACTATATTATATATATATATAAGTATATGTGCAGAGGCAAACTACAGCAAACATCATTTCAATTTGAAAATAAATAATAATTGTATTATCTTCCACTATTTATGATACGAAAATGTAAAACACTTGCTAACTTAATGTCTTCAGTTTTCAATATACTAGATGTACACAATATATTATATTCAATAGTGATATTATATTTGGAAAATTCATTACATACCTCTAACGCAACACATCCGGTTGTGTACACACTGTCATCAAACTCGCGTTCTTCTTGAAACGAGCATACCTTAACAACATTAACAATAGCGTAAATATCATTGACTTGATTCGTTTCAAGCGCATTATTTCAACCTAGCCATTTAAAAATCAATCTGTGCTGGACAAATTATGCTCTGGATTTTTTTTTTCCTCCGCCCGCTCGCCCATAATCATCCATATTTCATGCTGCCGTGTTTCAAATGAGCTGACAGCATTGCTGTAAAGCTTTGTGAACATCAACAACACAATTTCTCAAAATGTATGTTCATAAGTTTAAGTCGTGTCTTTGCCAATAGTAAATATATTATGTTCTAGGAAGACACGTTAATTAAAATGTATCATTTGCAGAAATAAGACAACCTTTACATGCCACTTCAATGAAACAAATATTCACTCGTTTTAAAAACCTACCTCGTTGCTTCTACAGAAGTCGATTTTAGAGCAGGATCTTGGGTTGGTCTGTGTTGAACAACTGCAGCATATTGGCCCCCGATTGGATGGGTATCCTGTTAAAATTACGTAACAAAAAAAGAAACTTTCAGATATCGTATTGTAAACTCATTCAGATAAATCATTCCTTTTACCCAAGTCATTCTGATTCTTTGTTAAATACATGTAGATGAATTCCATTGTGCATGAAAAGAAAACTACTACAAATGCATATAACAAAAACTACGTAAATTTATATTTCCTTTGAGTGTATTTATGTTTTCAAATGAAAATCGCGTAAATTTACGTTTTTTTAAGACAAGTGTTCCTGTTTATAATAACATTAATAAAACTTCAAACGTTTACTTTTTTTATGTAAAACGATGGAATGTGTGAGTTGATATATGTTGTCTGCGTACATCTTTGTAGAGGGTATGTTTGTTTAAAATCGTATTGCTGAACGCATCCAGTATTTTTATAATAATATTCGGCCTACTGGAAAAGGCAGAAAAATACCATAAATCTACGCAAAAAGCGTTAAACATATTTCTCAAGTTTTCTTTCCACTTCACAACTAAATGGGAATGAAGTTTAGTCCCAACGTATATTTAAGGACGCAACGTAGAAGGTGCATTTTTTTAATTTAATGTTAAAAGATATAAACAATATATTCCATTCGCTTTTATGCGTGTCCTTTTGTGTTCCTCTTTCCAAAGTGTTACGTTTAGATTAAAGTAAAAAAATGATCGTAAAACAATATTTCGACAACACAAAATTATTAGTTTTATACTTAATATGGATTTTATTTCTAGAAAACATTGTTTATGTTTTACCATGAACAGTTTTGTGTTGATACAATTGAACAAAATGACTACTTAAAGCATTAAACCCTCAGTTTTACAATTTTGCTATCATACGAATAAAATCATATTGGCCTGAGATTTTATTTTATTCGGCCGCCCTGGTGTATAAGTTTGTTTTAATCGGAGATTAACATATTTCGATTGGGAAATAACATACATGTGTCAGGAAACAAACGTTTAACATGTCTTTTAATAAATTATAGCGTCAAAAGAAAGAAAGCTACCTTGTTGTCCACATCCAGCTGCGTTACACAGATTGCTATTACAGCAATAGTCATAGGCCTGGCTGCCATGGGAACGATTAGAACAGCTCTGTAAGAAAGATGTTTTAAACGTAAATGTTAGACATGATCTTCTTATGTTATATAATGTCATGTGTCTATTGCAATTGAAAACTAAATGAAATACTTAAAAAAAGATATGTTTAAGGTCCTTAAACGGTCAATAAACAAAGAAATGAAGTTATGATACGTAGGAAAAAGATATAATCGTCAAAGATGTTGATACTCTTTGCATTGAAAAATAATTTAGCGGTTTAACTTCTTTTTTTTACGAAATGCATGTAGACACGTATTGGAAAATGAACAAATATGCAAGTTGTGTTGTATGTGTACGTTGATTAAAGCCAGTATCATTTTAGAAGTATTGTAAGCAAACCATATTCAAAGACCGTAGATCTAGACCTACCGAGGCGTGTGTGCATCCAATGTCAAAGAGAACCTCTCCATATTCATTCATTTTCTGGTTGACATGACAAATCTTTAATACAGACATATACTGTTTAATTAATGAACTTAAATGATAAACACTGTAAGATTTTTTAACAGTTTTACTGAATGTTGCAAATAAACTCTCAATATGGAAAACTGATAATTATGATTTATCTATTGTTGCATTTCTATTAATTATAGTTTGCGTTTAATAAATTTAAGTCTATCGATTTGAAGGTAAATCTAAAACAAACTCGCAGTAATATAACCCCACTGCATTAACAAGTGCAATACTTATAGATATGGAACGATTATGGTCTTGATTATTGTAATGCATGTGCAAAGAAGTTATATTGTGCACAAATATGTTATTTATTTAAAGAATTAAATGGAATTTTATCTGCATTTTATCAGTGTATAAACTGACGGAAACATAAAGCCTAATTGTCAACGAAAATCACAAGTAGAGATTAAGATATTATTACATTTAATTACTAATATTTTAATCAAGCATTATCCAATTGTGTATAATAGCGGCAGAGAGCTGCTATTTGCTATTTTTGGAACCAGCCAAAGCTCTAAGCGGCGGTTGGATCAATGTTCCACATAGATAACATAAAATCCATGAATGTGAAATATAACAGTGTAGAATAACAGGGTTTTTTCTTATCAGCATAGCAGTACTTAAACACATGTGTTTTATAAGTATACTCGACTCAGGTACCTCGCTCGGTGAGCACTCCGTCACATGTTTGCAGTGCCGAGGACTCTGGATGTTTGAGCATTGAAGACACGTCAAGCAGTCCACTGCAAAATGTTGAAAACGTACATATTTGTGCTTAAATGTTAAGCTTATAGTATTTACCATAACATATAATGAAAAAATGGCCACGAATAATACTTGTAAACGTTTATTACAGAACGAGATAATATGGTTGTTTATCTTTTTAGTTGCATATTTAATGTTGTACAAACCGTTACATAGGCTAGCTAATATAACGCAAACACCCAATCGGAGGAACATTTTTGGCTAAAATATAAATAAATACACGTACATATATAACGGTTTCAAAACACGTGTAGCGTAGTTTTTAAAACAGAACAACTTGTGATTTGACGAACACATAACACGGGACATACTTATGTCTGATACTTAATGCTCGTCCAAATTACTAGACACAATTTACTGTCCGAATAATGGCAGACCAAGATTAAAACGCTATTAAATTCATTGTATATAATAGGACCCTCGCAGTAAACAAATTCCCACATAACCGGTTTTTAATGTGTTAAATACACATACGTACATACTATACTTTGAGTTATATTACTGTAATTCACACACTAAACAAGTACTCTTACCTTACGAACGATCAGGTGGCAAGTGTGCCACGTAGAGCAAATTGGAAAATTGTGACGCTTAAACGAATTTGTCAATCATCTTATCTCTTCAGATCCTCCGATGAAAGCTAGAATGTGCTATCAATATATCCTTAAAACAGAAAAATTGCATCTTTTCGCTCTCAAATGTGGCGCTGATCTATTTCGTAAAATTGCGATAAGAAAGTGTATGATACTAAACAGTTAAAATTAGGACGTTGTTTGGTGCTTTGGATATTATCTGAGTCATCTTTAATATTTTCTTTGAGTTTTGTCTAATATGTTGCTTTTATAATCTTATAAATGTAAATACATTGTTGTGTAAGCTCACAATTAAACACAATAATGTTAAAATATCAAATTGTATTTGATTTTTCATTTATACATATTTATATCATTTATTGGACATATCCGTTCAAGTACACTGTAGAAACACTACATATATACACATATTTAATGTATTTTTAAACCAAAATAACTCCATTTGTGGTTTAAAACTTCTCGCACAACACTTTTAACGTATGTTTAGCAGAGCTTAACATTTGTTTAGGGAGGTATTCTATGTTGAGTTTTCAATCAGTTTTGCTGAAACACTATATAAACTGTTTTTATCCTACTTTTCTTTGCGATGTTGGTTTAGCGCAATTTTCTTTGGTCGTACATTCATAACGTTAATGATAAGTGTATGAATTACTAATGTCCTACACGTTTAGTAATTGTGAAAGTACAATTTAAAACAACAGCGGATAAAACAAAGAATCGGAAAAAATGCGGGTTTTTACGATTTATCTAAATTTAAATACATTGTTGAGATATGTATTTACATGACACACAAAAATCCCGCACACTTCCATTGACAGGCATGATTGTCATGGTTCAAATGTGACATTTAATTATTTTTTACTATTGGCTCTATTTAAAAATCGAAATAAAAATTGTGAATTTTTACAATATTCGATATACTTTTTCTGCAATAATATATCGCAGCACGCCCTTGTTACATGTAAAATGCCTTTTTATGTAGTAAATTTAACCATATGTAATTATGTGGTATTCATATGTTAAATTAAATAAGCCACATACTTCTTTTAATTATCGTATTTATATATCAAACATTACATTTTATTCAAATAGATGCATATACAACGATAACAATGTATTTATCTGATTACAACTAGTGTTGTCGTGGAAACGCAACAGTTTTCAGTCAAATATATAAGCCTTGTCGTGCGAAAATGGATCTTATGCCGTATGCGGCGAGCGTTTCTCAAGATCAGCCTGCGCAATCGCTTAGTACGGGCTTGTGCCGCCCTGTCCGCTTTTAAGTCAGGCAAGATTTCGTATGATTATTGGACAGGGTAGCTCCTGACCAGACTGAGCGGGTACATAATACCCATTTTGTCATGACGCGGGTCATATAACTTCAGAACTTACGACAAGAATTTAAGATGTACCTAGCAAAATGTCACATTTCTTGTGACACAGTGTCTGACAGCGCCCACTGTTTGGTCATACATTGTATTTAGTATTAGATTTGTCAGACTGTTGTTCAAGTTCCGCGGTGACTGAGGACGGTATTGTCCCCAGGTCGGGCACGGTATATTTCAACAGCATAAAATCCACGTAGACTCTGTAAAGCGGCGGAAGGGGACGGAAGCTGTTATAAGGTAATCATGTATGCCGGCATGATTGTCATGGTTGACATGTGATATTTTGTAGCACGCCGTTTTACGTGTAAAATGCCATTTTATGTAGTAAATTCAACCGTATACAAATATGTGGTATTCATATGTCTGACAGCGCCCACTGTTTGGTCATACATTGAATTTAGTATTAGATTTGTCCAACTGTTGTGCAAGTTCCGCGGTGACTGAGGACGGTATTGTCCCCAGGTCGGGCACGGTATATTTCAACAGCAGTAGAATAACCCGTAGTGAGTCAGGGATCGAACTTGTTAAGAATAGATAATCCTTATTAGTCTTAATACTTCAGTACATAAATCATTACATAATTGTAAGATAACTTGAAAAGTTCGTAACACATTGCCTTATCTGGAGGATTGGTTCGTGACATCAATGGCAATCGTTGGCGATAAATGTTAGATTCACCATTTTGATGATCGTGATATTGTAACGGTCATAATTTAAAATGAATCGTTGACTTGATAGAAATGTGAATAGGAGTCCCTATCGTTTCAAAATGACTCTGCGGTTTTGTTACGCAATTCAAGGGAAACAACTATTTTTTATTTTGATTTCCTGATTACAGTGATATAGTCCCCTTTAACACATTCAAGGTGTCGCGTCGTCAAAACCGCCAGTCATACTAACAATGGACCCGTTGGTTATTTGAACGTTTACCTAAAATCCAAACAAAACGCTTTACCCGACGTTTCACGTGTCAGTCGTAAAGTTGAGTCTAGTGCAGCAAATTTCTCAACCCAGTATGGAGACGTCACACCTGACATTGTTCGAAACTGATATGTTTTTAAAATCCGCTTGTATGTAGATTTACTAATTTAGATATTTAGCCGACACTTAAATGGTTATTTTAAAATAGTGCTCCAACCAACAGGATGTGTCTTCACGATTTGAAAGTCCGAATCCGTCGTAGTATCAATGTTATACCAATGCATAACAAGTAAGGCATCTTTTAAAATATCGCAATAAATACGTGTATTGATGGTTTTAAAATTGCCAACGTAATACATAATGGCGTTTTCAATAACAGATTTAACTGTTGTCAAATACTAAACTTAATTGTCATGCAAATTATTGTCAAATTATTATTTTAACTTTTTCCTAATTTTGTATTGCATTTTGTGTATTTTGTTTCATAGGTGCATTTTGTAATCATTTATCACCTATTACATATTTAGAAAGGTATCAATCCGACAAATTTCTATTTCAGATCAAAGCAAACATTTTACCACTTAACGATGTCTTTAAGAATGAACACACTATTGCTAATCGGTTTGTTTTTGGGGATTTTCACTTTGATTTATCTCGCAAAGTGGAAAAAAGCCGGCCTAAATTTAATATTTTCAAACTGCAGGCCAGTGAGTAACTTACCGTTTTTGTCCAAATTTATAGAAAAAGCAGCTTTGTACATATTGAATGAACATGATTTATTGGATGCTATGGAACATCAGGAAGTGACTGCATTAATAGCATTATACCTTAGTGCAGCTTTTGACACAGTGGACCACGACATCCTTTTGAACGTTCTTACGTGTCAATACGAAATCGGTTGCATTAGATTGGTTGGACTCATACCTTCGGCCACGGAGCAGCCGCGTAAGTGTGAACCAGATGATGTCTTTGGCGCGTGAACTAGCATGTAGTGTCCCTCAGGGAAGCTGTTTAGGGCCTTGGCTCTATATGACGTACGCCTGAACCATATTTGACATTGCCCCCCTTTCCATTTCTGTATACGGCTTTGCCGACGATCACACCGCAAGCAAACGTGTTCTACCCAAGCCAGAACTTGAGGCTCAAACCATTCACAAACTAGAGGAGTTCGCCACGGAGTGTAACGATTGGATGAAGGGCAACAAACTCAAAATGAATTCTTCAAAGACTGAACATATAGTATTTGGAAGTGCCCTACAGTTGAACAAGTTAACCATCCAGGAGATTGACATTTGTGGTGAAAACATCGAGAAACAAAGTACCATCAGATACTTAGGAGCATATTTGGATAACAGCTTGAGTTTTATAGATCACATAAAAATCAAGTGTAGAAACACAATGTTGAACTTGTTAAGATCAAAAGTATTCGCAAATACCTGACACGAGATGCAACCGAAACCCTCGTTCTCGCCTTAGTGATTTCGCACCTGGACTATTGTAATGTGATTTTGTATGGGATTTCTGACTGTGATTTAGCAAAATTAAAACGAATTCAGAACATGTGCGCTAAGTTAGTTTTGAATCGTAGAAAAAGAGATAGTTCTAAGCAGGCACTCTACGATTTACATTGGCTGCCGATCAAAGCAAGAATTAACTTTAAGATTCTCACTTACTTGTTCAATTGCCATACAGAAAATGCGCCAACATATTTGATTGAACTGTTAACACCAAAAGTTCAACGACGTTCCACCAGATCATCAGAGTCCTGCATCGAGTGTTACACCGTGCAATTCAATAAACGCAACATATTTAGTGAAATAAGCTTTAGCACAATTCGACCCAGACTGTGAAATTATCTACCAATGAGTCTGAAACAAATCTCCTCGATTGACTGTTTTAAAATAAATCTGAAAACGCACTTCCTTAAAGACTATTTCTCATTGTTTTAAGAAGTCAAATAACTGTTAAAAATAGTGAACATTTGTGATAGTTAACTAGAAGATTAATATTTATCTTTATCTATTTATTATTATGTATCTTTACTGATTTTAAGATATTGTGATATGAACATTTTAGTTTTTAGTTTTATATAATTCTTATTTTTTTTTTTAATTTGTTAATTTTATTTTTTATTTATAGTTTTATTTATATAGATTATGTACAACGCAGTTGAATATGTTTTAATGTAGAAATAGGCGTTTTAGCAAATAAACCAGTTTTAGTTTCAGTTTCAGCAATAATGTTTATTTAAATAAACACTTAAGAATTTATTTCATTTTTGACATTTCTGACGTAATATAATTTTGCATTATTTTGTGCGATTACATTTGCATCAACTCGTTGAATAATTTGTTACATATCCTTGCATCCTGATAAGTAATAGATCTTAATTATGTAAATGATAAATTACATAATCAACGTCACGCATGTAATGTCCAACGTTTTGCATGACGATAAACATTCAAAAACAATTAATTGGTTTTGTTCAGGGACTTTGTTTTAGTTATGATTGTTAGTAATCAATCAAACGTTTTTCAATAAACATAAGCGAATTGCAATTATATTAAAAGAAAAACAACATGTTTTGTACATAACATGGTGATACATCAATTGCAGAAATAAACATTTTGTAACTGTCATGACGATAATGTTAAGGTAACTTCAANACCTTCACGCACACTTCGTTTCGCTCACCAGCAGAGTTTCGAACATTGTACCGAAACCAGAAGTGAGAGTTTAGTGACAGGTGAAAACCAGTTGTGCCTGTCTTCCCGACGGAGCTGCTGCCATGCGACAAAATACTATGTCTACCCTGAACACACCGTAAATCACTGGACTTTTAAAGCAATAAAATAACATACAATTATCACTGAAACAGAGTTCAGAAGCAAAATGAATAATAAATAAAGAAATAAACAAACAGTTTAAATTTAAGAAAGGTTAAACTACTGTAATCAGGGATTTAATTACGTTCAATTTACACTCGCTTAAAAAGAATACTTACTAGCATTTAGAAGTTAGAATTTAAAACTTGTTTACATCAACCGGACGTGACGTCAATTTTGCCCCTACTTTGTTACTGACGCTCGACAAATGACGCTTCACTTTCGAAGTCAAAGCAATGCTTACTACTGCAACATAGGCCGCTGATGACATTATTGTAATATTAATAAGTCCAAAAATATTTACCATCATGTAAACCTGCGCACCTCCATATTTAGGTTCTAACATTCTGACTTATTTAGCTCTTTTTTTACAAATGGCGTTTAAAATTGTTTCGCTCGTAACTCAAAAGAGAATTGCGCTAGATATATAACTTTACAATGATATTCACCATAACAGCATATTAACCGTCATAAAATACTATGTTAACGCTTGCACATTCGAATAGGAGTTCGGATCTTTATAACATATGATGAACTGTTGCGCGTTTTAGCCTAAATTGACATAATTTTAACATATTTTGCGTATAACGTACAAAGTATTGCTGTTTAATGTTTATCATATAAACTAAAAAGCATCTCCCACAAATAAATCACAAACAAAAACTTAATTATATATATGCATTTTTTCACAGCAAAAACAAATCAATATCAATCAGCAATATTCTATTTAATTATCTGTTTTGTTCAACTCTTGGTTATGGTAATGAAATAAATCAGTAAGTGGCCATTTTTCGAAAAAATATAATTTAATTCAGTTGATTTGTGGGAATTCTCCACAAATTATCATACTCATGATATCAATTGATGTATAGGCTGATGTATAAATCTGCTAGGCCATAACTATGTCACTTAATAAATGTGACATTGCAAACAAGTTTAAACCAAGAAGAACCATAGCCTGTATTATCATGCAGGCCTACAAGCCCAATCACTGATGAAGAATTATCGACATGACGTGCGTGTATGATTAATTCGCATTTTTTTTTATCTATTATACAACCTCGCATGTGGTTATTTGTTCTGAAACGAAGATACCCTAGCTTTCATATCGAGTGTCCTTTACCCAAAATTGCATTATGTTGTAAACAGTCTTAATCTCTAAAGCTCGACATTTTTTTTCTAAAATAACCTGATAAAACTATCCACAAGGTCAAGAGCTTTATATTATCATGAGTCACACATGTGAGACTTATTAATAAATTGCTGATTTTTGACATGAAAAGTTTATAACCTCATTAACTTCCGATGACAATTAGACAATGTATTATTACAATGTTGACTTTACAATTAGAAATAGTGCATAAAGCCGCTGTTTGTATAGCCCATTTTCGGTCGCCCATCAACGTTTGATTCAAGCTTCTGAAATCACAGGGTGGGATTTATGACCACTAAATTATATAGAAAAATGTGTTTAAAACCTTCCAGCTTTTATGAAATCGCCTTTAATTTCTGTTACTAGTTAGGATGGTCAAAATGCGTGTTTTAAGTGTTTGTCTTAAGGTTAGTTGTATCGCTTATTAAGGGGCATGCAGATGGTATTTCACATGCATATGCACGTAGTATGTTATAAAATTAAGATACAATCTAGTTGTTTCTATATATTGTTGTTCAGTATTTTTTTCAGAACACGGGTACTAGCTTAAGCTGTACCTAGAAAACAAAACATTCTTCATAATGTATAAATAAACCTCTGAACTCATATCAACTAGAACTACAAATTAACGTGTTATTTTATGTTTCTTATTTTATGCTAGTTGGTCACTTGCTTGAAAAAAGGACGTGTTAGTGATAACAAGAATTACAACCTGCTGATACACTTGTGCGTGCGTGTATTGAAGTGTTTATTCCCGGTAAAGACAGTGTTTCACAAAATACAGTCAGTAAAATGCAGTCAGTAAAATGCAGTCAGTAAAAATGCAGGCAGTAACATACTGATTAAAAACATTTTTCGAAAGACCGTTTTTCTCCATTTTGTAATATGTACGGTACTTTAAAACTACTATTTTTTTTAAATTATATTCAAATCTTGTTTACAAGATAACATTTGTTAAGCGTTTACATTAACAAAGCTGCATTTATTAAAGTGTTTATAATGTAAACATTATTTCGTTTTGATTTCGCTGTTATGTTCATAGAAGAAAAAATAATATGTAAACAATCGGACATTTTGCACCTCGATTTGCGGCTTCCTCTTGGTATACACTGATGACTTTTTACTACATGATGCAAATTTCTGAAATCTTGTAAATGAGACTAGATTTTGCTGATACTTGTTTTTTATTAATTTCATCAATACTCAAAAAGTTCAAATTCGGTTTCTCTAGTAATCATGTTACTAGTTGGTAAATAAATTACTAGTTAAGCAAATTTATATACTCAATACAATACAATTTAGTGTTTTTATATACATCCTAACTATGCAATCGAGCTTTATACACCCTGCATTACGGTTGCTACATAAGAAGCATAACGATGATCTGAGGTTAAAGCAATATGATTCTTATTTCTCAAATCTTGAAAACAAGAAGGACTTTACTTAATGTTTGTATTAACATAATTTCATCGCATCGCCGAAAGTTTGTTTATTGTTGAATGGTGCACATTAACACACTGAGTATTAAACTTGAACTCAAATTGAGTTTGAACTCTTAGGCTATTTGAATGCTTTTAAATTCGAAAGCAATGCTAAGTGTGAAGTTCGACGCGTCATTCAACCGGTATCAAGCCTAATTGACCGTCCACATTGACCGATGTGATCCCAGCTTTAATCATTGTAATGTTTTATGTTTTATGTCGTGTCGTATGTATCGCCCGGTAACGTATATACCGTTTGCCACATTCCTTAAATAAATTACAATGTACTAGCGTTTAGTATATTAAGATAAATATCGCACTCCGTAGAATGTGATAACACGTTGTGTAAACCCTCGAAATAACAATTTCAACCTCGGGAACAATAACGTTCTCGGTACGTTTAGCACACTCTATGGGGGTGATATTTATATATAAGTATGCGTTATGTGTAACATGCGACTGAAAGCCTCAACTGTAATGTTTCTGCGAAAGAGAGGGCAATACCTTTGCTGTTATCGAAAATCAATTGCAAAAAATACACACATGAACTATTTATATTCTTATTCTTGTGAATTTAAAGTGTCATCGCTCTTGCACAAATACCTTTTTTTTTTTACATATTTCTGAAAATATGTCTAAGCTTGCTCCCTGTCATTTAATTGTGGTCTCAAAATAACACGTTTTGTCGTTTATACTGATACACATATGGATGCTACAAATTAGTGTTAACATCTATTGTAAAGTTAAAGGGCTAAATATGTTAGAATACGCAGGAATATATAATTGAGCTTCATGAAACATTACCAACCAGGGCTGGGATTTTAGTTACCCTTAGTATATGCTTTATGTGTTATTTAATGTTAGGTTATTTTAATAATAATGTTAAGTAACGTTGCTTGCTCAAAATGACCAGCAACGTCGGATCACCATTTTATATCGATAGTTTTTGTAACGTTATACACAGTTCATGCCGTGTCAAGGAATAGTGTAACGCATTTAAAAAGAAACACAGCACTGGTATACTTATTTTAATAGTTCACAATACACACACTAGCAATGATACACATACAACAAGGTATAACTACGTGTGCACACAAACCGTTTGAAAGAGACTTGGTTCATTTGAAACCGCAAATAGTTATTTGTGAAACAATCAAAGTGTGGCCCCTAAGTGAGGGATATCACATGGCTTTGGAATTCCGATTAATGTATCGATAGAGTTTGATTGTTTGATGTGTTTTAACGATCATGCAGGGAAAGTACAATTAAGTTTTAAACAAAAATGATGAAGCCCAAAGGAACATACAAATAGCATACTTTGGAACTACGCGAAAATATATAGAACTACTAAGAATGATGACGTCATAATTACTCTTACATTAACGAAGTATGTCAATTATTCGGGGGTTTCAAGCCTTCGCATATCGCATATGGTAAGAGGGAAATAACCTTAAATATTTTAAGTATTATATTTCAGTATTTGATTAAAATACGGGAACTCTATCTGGTCTTGTGAATTTGATACCCCTTTAATCGAATTATCTGTAGGATCATAGACCGGAAAAGATTGATTGCCACCGAGCGTATCTTAGGAAAAACCACGATTCGGAGGCACTGTTGACTGGTCAGCTCGTACTCTTAGTGCAACTCGTTTAGCTTTTATTTGAAAAATGCCATTATTTTGAAATAAACATTATAAATGACGCAGAAATAGTGATATAATGCGTTAGGTTATACTGCGCATTTCAGGCTTCGAGAGCGATAATTTTGTTATACAACGGAATAACGTTACAACTTAAATGTCCGTATACTCGTTTGAATGATATGATACATTCCTTATAATAGACGAACAACAGAACTCATTTTGTGATTCCGCATTTGAAAGTATGATACATAAAACAACACACATTTATAATACATAACATATTTGACGTATGAGCTTGGTAATTATTGAATACATTTATAAACAAACACAATGCTTACAAAACATGGCCGAAAAGTCCATCTTTAACGCATAATTAAAAAAAAACAGGTAATTACATAGCTATTTGCCACACATGTTTTTAATGACATCAGCAACAGCGACAGTGTATGTGAGAAAGATGCCTACTATGTACTGCACAATCTGTATAACAATACACAAAACAAAGACACAATGCAATGAATCATAAACGCTGTAACACCGTATCAAAAACACAAGTTTATGGTTGTTTAATGAAAAGTCGTACTAATAACAGTTTGAAAGGTAACTAAAACACCAGGAAACAAACACTTTTTAACATGCTTACATGGGAATTAAAATACGTATGTGAAATCAGTTAAAAAAATGATGAATATACAATCAATTATGCATGATATACAATCAAACTAATACTACTAAAATGTAAACAAAAGTGCAGACATCGTATATTGTGAACATATTTCAACTACATACACACGAATAATAAAATAAAAAAGAAGGTAGAAAAGAAAGCAATTGTAATATGTGTATCTCTTGTACTATGTATGCCGGTGATTCTTCAGTACAAATCACCCTGTACGTTTAATTCTATAAGGCATTCTTAATACGCGTTAACATAGAAATTGAAAAACGAGCTCGTACATTTATTTCATTGTTTACTTGATAAACTATATTCAATCTAATGTGAACCTACTTGAGATTGCCAAAAAAAATAGATAAAAACAATTCAAATGACACTTATATAAATACAGTGAACTTCAGCTGCGATAGCATAGATATGTCATCTAGAGTAGCTATTGACTGCAACACCTACCGACCTGATTATGTTGATTACAACCGTTCTGTTACTCTAAAAAACGTACCTGTTAAACTTAAATTGAAGAATATATCAAGATATTGACAAATATCTTTTGCTTGTTTATATATAAATATTAAAAACGGACACCACTGATGATGAGTCTTCATGATATGTTGCACAAACGTACCACAGAGACGTCAGCACAATACTTTCATATCAGTTACAATGTCACATATGTAAACACAATCAACAACAAAAACAATCAAGGTTCACAATATATGCATACGCATATGCGTGTACGTATTAATTGATAGTTTTAAAACCAACGTGGTCAAACCTTACTAGTTATTTAAATTACTGATAATAATATAATTGTATCAGTGCAGGTGTCTTTGTTAAGTTTGTTTTAATTTACGTACGTAACGTTTGACAGTATAATGGATTCATATTAACATTTTTTAGCAATAAGTTCACCATTTTAGTGTTGAATAATACAATATACACAGGTGTTTTTAAACGTTAAGATTCGGTACGCGAGTTTCACGTGGTCTTCGAATATATGCAATATGCTTTCGAAATTCATTTTTTTAAATACGTAAGTAAATTATTAATTTCTGTGCGGAATAGTGTGAAGTTGTTTTGGGAATAAAGCTCTTCAGATCAAAACACAATAGTATGTGCATGTCTTATTTGGTGTGGGGATGTACTTGTAATTCTTGACATTCTTGAAACAAATCTGGCTTAAATAACAATTAAAAATGCTTAAAAAAGATATTACGGAAAAATACAGCAATACTTAATGGAAATTGAAACAAAAACTTGGACGGATTAACAAAACAGCAAAACATGCTTCCCTATATCTTGTCAACATGAGAATGCGAATTTACTCTTGACGTAAATTCGAAAGCCTGGTTATCTTATTAACGAGTCTTTCATCATTTGCCATAGCTGATGCAATTTAGGATTGCTCCTCTTGTATTACCCATGCATTATATGATCTCTCTCTAGAAATCAAAGAAACATCGGTTGAAAACAATGTCTTGTTTCGTATAATATCATAAACACAATATTCAATCCCTTATTATTGTTGGGTCCATAGTGTATTCATTATATATATTGCAATCTAATTAGTATGTGTCAAGTAACACAAGTATCATTCCAGTAAAAACAGTCTTGGTCTACCTATACGTTGGCACTCAACGTAAATCTGTTTTGAAATAGAGCGATGTTGATTCGTTTTGAGTCAACAGTATTAAAACCGTACTTTCTACCGAAATGTCAATCGTTTTAAACACAACTGCAAAAAAAGACGAGTGATAAGACAACATTCACTGTAGAACATTGTTTACAGAACAGTCCTAAACAACAAAATAATACTTGAAAATTGCCACATCATATAAAAAGATGTGATCATGTATATACCATATAATAACAATACTTACTTAGCTGGCTGATATATTTTTGGCACCACCTTACAATGCGAAACATATGTGCCAATATGATAAATGGGAATGGTATAACTGGCCTCTCTCTGTATTCGCGCACAATCCTGTATAGATGCAATATCCAGACCTTTTCTGACCGTTCATGAACATTTTGAAACGTGACGCTGTAACATATAAAGCATAAAAATTGTCTTTGTTTGCTAAACTCGCAAACACTTTTCATGTAATCGTGATGCAATACTTGAACCCGCGTATTAGGATAAAGTATTATTGCCATGTTTTCCAAAAAGAGAACTTTTATAATTGCCTAATATGTAACATGGCTTTATAAATGGATACGTATTTAACATTACTGTTATATTTTGTGTTTTTACCAATTTATTTTAAATTACGAAATTTATAAAATCTCTACAAACATCATGAAAAGAGATAGCTTTGTTTCAAATGGCTCCTTGCTGATAAAATACAGGACATTCTATGCAACACAACATTTAACATAAACATGTTCTTAGCTCTTGTAATGGCGTTGGGAATACACAGTATCTTACTTGAACAGTGTATTTTGAAAATTGTTTAATTGAATACGCTATTAAATGCATAATAAACGATGAGTTTAACCTAATGAACCCACCTGAACATGGAGATCAGAAGGTTCACCAAGATAATGTTGCTGAGAAACATGTACGCTGCTCCAAAAATGAAAGCCAGAAAATGTTTTTCAGGACATCTCATATCGTCATCAGCAACATTATTTTGTTGTGTGCAGTTAACTTCGTCACCTATTAAACCGATGCCTTTTGCATAACATACTATGCCTTTCATATAACATACGCCAGTTAACAAGGTTGTAATTTATGCACAACACACACGTTATAACATTAATAATTATAAACTGTGACTAGAAACAACAAGAAATGTGTTTGTTAACAGTTGCCCTACTATTAAAGTTACCTACTGTTTATCTCAAGTGTCTTTTACTTAGTAGTTAACGTATTTATAGAAGACCTGACTTCTAGCTTGTCATAAATATACTTATATAAATAATAAAGCAGTTTCAATGTCATAATAACTTGAAAACACCATTTGGATAGTAGAAAGTATCAAACAATGTAATCGCTAATAACTTTGAACGAGAATTACATAAAAGCACCGGAAAGCGCATTGAGTGATACACACATAAATACGCATTCAGTAAATCAAGTTCACAATATGGTTTCTGACATGGAGAACAAATAGAGCGAATACAAACAAAACTCAAGCAATGTGGTAATGCAACAAAACCAGATTTTAAACGTTTAACTTATCGACATTCATAAAGTTGATCGCAATATCTCCTGCCAAATTAAGCTATTTACCGGAACCTTTTTTCCATTGTTTTGTAAATTGTGACTTTAATCCGAGGGCTACAAATGATATTTCTAGATAGTAATACATATAAACAACCTACCACAAACTCGCAGCTCATTGTCTCTGT
This sequence comes from Dreissena rostriformis, assembly GCA_007657795.1. Classification (NCBI taxonomy): domain Eukaryota; kingdom Metazoa; phylum Mollusca; class Bivalvia; order Myida; family Dreissenidae; genus Dreissena; species Dreissena rostriformis. The sequence goes on from VMBQ01003321.1 coordinate 86,492, forward strand.
TAAAATCAAGGTATTTAGCATTAACATTAACCTTGATATTTAGCCAAGAGACCACCAAATCAATACTAAGCTAAGCTAGGTATGTTATCATCATACCTGAACGAATTCAGAGCTATACTCCAATAAACATGTCTTGATCGGAACCTTTGTTTTCTTTTTTTACTGAATATGATATTGACCTTACCTGTTGCACATACGATCAGATAATAAGAGAACACGAGCATTGCATTCTTTTAAGTCTTTGTAGTACATGGACATTTTGGATGCAATACTAGAAAAAACGGAAACGGTTGTGTAAGAAGTGCAATTAGTATTCCTAAAAACATTCCGAATACTTTGTGCTACAAATCATTCGGATGTGTTCTAGCCAACTTACTGTACCTATATTGGTATTGTATTTAAAAAATCTGAGTTCGCCATTACTATTACAGTATTCAGTATATACAAATAAGTTACGTTCTCTAGTCTTTCTCGTGACATTTTAAGTTTTGATGCACCTACACAACTGATTCTGAAACGACATCTTATAGATAGATTATTTGCATTATTCTCCTTCATTAAAAAATATATTAATTAACGAAGCGTATAAATGTAAAACATACAGCGATCATGTATTTATAAAATGGTATACATAACTGTAAATGATTTTTAGAATGTACGTGATTTAATGTTTAAAACATAAGTTAAATACCATCAAAGACATCTAGGAAGGTTTCTCCGAATATTTGCCAATACGGAACGTAGAAGATCCTTTTTAAAAGAAGAAAGGATGGTCGTGTGTTTGGAAATAGAATGGCTGTGTACATCATCCCGAAGCTTATGACAAAGATCAGTAGAATGCGCACGAACACAAGAACATCAATCATCTGTTAAATAATTGAAAACGGTATTGATATAAACAGATTTCTGATGGTCCACTTTTTAGCCGACCTCAACATACTATTTTATACACAATACAGTCTAAGTTTTTCTAGTAAAATTATCTTTTTCTTAGCTGAACATTACTTTAGGGAAGATACTCAAATCAAAACAATTCCAATATGATCACATTTATGAACGTCTTATATGTATATGTTTACTTAATAGCCATTGGAAATGGGCTTAAGAGAAAAACGCATGTAATCAAAGGTTTTACTCGTTTAACAACATAACCGTCAATGTAAACTTTTTAGTTAATATTCTTGAGGTAAAACAAAGTATTTGTATACAAATATATATTGCAGTACCATCCTTCCTAGCATGATAATTTTCGGTCCCATGATCCTCTCAACAAGAAATAGTCGCAGCAAACGAATGTAAAACATGGTCAATGTAATACTAAAATATAAATAAACATAGTGCATGAAAGCAAATTCACTATCAGGGCATATTAAAGTTTTAACATTCGATAATTTTATATAAGCAGAAGCAATGATTATGATCCATAATTATTAAAACATTAATAATTATAAAAGAAATATTAAAACCACACATATTCACAATAAAATTAAATTGTGCTAGGTGCGTACCTGTACAAATATCTAACATAGACGAATGATCCACCATTCCCTTTAACTGTAAACCGCACAAGAACCGAACTCATACCAACCAGGAAAGTTGCCAGGTCGTATTTGTTCCAGTGAGAAACATACCAACACCGAATTCTCTTCACGGGTGTTCTTCCTTGACTGGTGAACAACTGGGGTGTTTTATGAGTGTTTAATCATAAAAGCTTATAGTTTACACTTTTCGAATTGTATACTACTTTCACACTGTGTTATGCAATAAGTTGGTCTGGCTTATGAAAATGCAGATAAGAAACAATTCATTGAACTATTAAAACATAAATCGACTGTATAATTTAATATTAGTCAGAGACTGAACATTTATGTCCAAGCCAGTTGATGCATTCCTCCAAATGTGTGTATTGAGTGCATAATATTTACTCCATGAACATTTGTTTTCGAGGTCAACTACCTTTACATCGATTTTAAAGATTGCTGGTCTTTTGTATAAGTCAATACGCTTTTTGTGATCTCTGATAACGCGATATGGGATAATGTCAATTAAAAAATATGTCTACACAAATGCAGCGTGTTGTTCGATAACTTGTCATAGATAAACAGACTGACTATCGGTTTGCTACATGGTTTCATTTTTTCAAATATTACATTTGCTATTATATTTACAAAAATACCTGTCTAAGCTCCTCGCTTAACATCGTGAATGACCAACCCCATAGGACATACTCTACAGTTGTGACGCGCGCTTCCAACTCCACCAGCACAAAATAGGAAAACAGTCCCAAGAAAAGCAGGTAAGAAATCTAAAATACAACCAAATTATATAAGAATCATTTCCGTAAAAAGTGTAAATTGTAATTAGTTACGAACAAACTATAATTTAAAGATGATAATTGACTAACCTTATTTACTACTTCATTCGCTATTCATTTATTTAAATAAATTACCGTTTACTTTTTTTTAAATAATATGCTAAATACTTACAGTATTTGTTGTAAACACAGAAATGGGAGCTGTGTACAATTTGTACAGAGTACCTAAAATGCCGATTTTCCCTTTCCTTTTGCTCGTATCGTTTGATGTATCCTTTAAGGCAAATCATGTACTTTTTATATTTCTCATGTTGGGATATTGCGGAAGGTTGAAGTAATGCATACGTTCATAAAAACAAATAATCTTAGACAGACAAGTGTGTCTACATGTTGAAAATTGTATACAATAGATAACTAAGTACTCCCGAAAGATATCAGGTGGATAAGTCAAACTTAATCTACNTATATATACAACAATGCATTATGTAATAGCGTTTCAATTATTATAAAATTATATTAAACAACTGCAACAAGCAACAACTGAAAAGAAGAGAGAAGAAATATAACACAATTCAATTTAATAATTAAACAACACATTGGTGTTGGTAAAATAGTTTTGAAAAATAGACCTCCCTGTTGTTGTTTTTTTCAAAACACATTTGCTGTTTGTCAAATAGAAAAAAATTAAACATCCAAGCATTAGTGACTTTGAAATAGAGCTAACTAACATTTATAGTGTGTTTTGCAGTTGTGCCTTTACATGTGTTGATATCAAATGTAACCATGATACTATATGTCATTAAGATAACATTTGTTACATTTGATAGCCAAATTATAACCAGACCACACAAAGAAATGGTTTCCAAAATTATTTTCTTGATAGGAGATATCCCGTTTACAAAAATGGCTATTGATATGTAACTTCGCTAGAATAATTATGCTGCAATATGGCAACATATATGAAAAATATATGTCAAGTATAATGGCAAGTCAATTGAAATAGGACCAATATGAATGTATAATTATTTGTTATCCTGAAAACGGCATATCAGCTGAAATGCGTTTAGGCTTGTTCGTTTAATCACTATACATATATTGGTACTAAATTTATTTCAACACAACTTTTTCATTTCCATTGTGGCAAATGACTTGACAAATTACTGTTTATGTACATATTTTTATGTTCATATGGGCCTATGGCCTACTGCTAATTCTGAAATAAAATCTTCTTCGTTTAACCACTTAGAAAGTACATATATTTGTATCGCACCTTTTACATCGTAACAATTTTTATATTATTCTTCTAGCAATTACTTCTGGAAATATTTTATATGAAAAATACACGCTTTTTATTTTCTGGATTCGAGGTAGACATACGTTGAATATGTATAATGAAAACGTGTCATTTAAACTAAATATTGCCACATTCGAAAGGACTGCCTCATGACGGTTTGTGCCTCACCAAAGTGCAAATTGAAAAAAATACGTATTTGCTCACAAGAATATCGGACTGAGTTGTTGAAAACATGTCACCATTTAATTCAATGATTTATATGCCAATGGCGTTAAATATTTAAGCAAAGTGAATGCATCTACACTGACATAAAGTTTGATTGTTCAATGTACCATTAAATAAACATGGACCGTTTTATGTGACATTCAAACATATCGTTATCAATCGCTTTATAAATATGTTTCTCTGAACACACCTTGTCGGTACTGTCAACATAAGGTGATTTATTCACCCTGCCTCTCAATCACAGAACACTCAATATCACTCTTAATACAACTCAAAAACAGTAAGAAGGCTACCGTATGCGAGCATTATAAAACTTTATATAGAAGAACACTAACTCTTGATAAATGGTCGATCATTATAAAGTCACACTAAAACAGGTTGTATTGTTAAATATTTAATTATTTTCTTGAAAAACATCTCGGATTGTTACGGGGAAAATGGTTGAAAACTGACCCAAAGAAATAAATGTAACAGCAGGTATAAAAATATACCAACAGTCATAATTTGTCACCGCTGTGACAAAATTGTTACCGCAATGACATAATAGATATCACCACGGTTACAAAATTGTTACCGCAGTGAGAAAATTGTCACCGCGGTAACAATTTTGTCACCGCGGTGATATCTATTTTTAGCTGTTGGCGTATTTGTACTTTTGACCCAAATGGTACGGCATACAGGTCCGCACATAATGTAGTCGTTAAGACTCAACGACGACCCGAACATAAACTCTGAATTACACACACACACACACACACACGTGAAGACGGATGGCTGAGTGGTTTTGGCGCTTTGCTTTTACGCCATGGGTCAGTGGTTCAAGCCCTGGTGTAGTTAACTTTTTTTCTCTTTTTTTTGTTCCTTTTTTTTTCTTTTATTCTTGTTTTTATATTTGAGTTCATTCGTTCTGATTTTTATATTTATCAACTTAAAGCATTTCGTGACAAACTTCAAAACATGCCAAAATTTGTAAACAAGTCCCTTTAAATCAAAAGACTTTGTGGCAGATACACAATAGTAACACATACGGCTCTTGGATAAAACCGTATGACCAAACTGGATAGTCAGACGAGTCTTGCAACAAGTAGTTGGGTGACCAACCTTGGATTTTGCAGTTGAAAGGATGGCAAATATTATTTTCATGACTACATGTTTTCGTTTCAGCATTAATTTGATATCAGGTTTCGCGTTGCATGTGCTCATGTGAACGTTATCGTTTTATCAGGGTTCATAACTGGAATACGCCTTAAAGCCTCTATAACGCTCAAAATCACGATACAAAATGTTGTTTTTTTTCATTTGTGGTACAATATATTCAACAAATGTTCAGGTACCAATTTAGTGCTCATGTGTCGTATAAATCGAAATCGTTGCGGGAAATTTAAATAGAATTTATTGTGCCACACACAAATAAAAGAGAGCATTTAATATCTTGTTAAATCTATGTTACAAGAGCACATCTAACGTTGAAATTTGGGCTATTGCTATAAGTAACACTAATTATATATAGGTTAATTTTATTAAACGAAACATATTACAACATTTTCGTTTAAGCGTTATAGAGGCTTTAAATATAACATACATCATAAATGTTCAACGTATGGTGTGCGAGACAAAGATAAAGAACACTGTAATTTGTTACCGGCAGTTCAATCGTGGTAAACGTGATTGTTGTCACCAAAAAAGGAAGAAAAAGTGCCAGCACGATCTAAAAAATAACAATTTACAAGTTTACCGTTTAAGACATCTGTTTTAAAAGAGTTTATATTAAAACATATACATCTCATTCAACCTAAGTGCAATCCAGTAAAAGGAATACTACATTCACATGTCTTGAACACCGCATGCATTTCAAATTAACATAACACAGAAAACATCTCATAGTATACCTGCCACCATGGAGTAAATGTCGCCATTCCTCCTCTCCAAATCATATTGAGTTTCGTTTGAAGGCATCTTTGACCCATAAAAGTCTTCAGATCGTTTTGCTGTGCCAATTTCCACACGGTGATTGAGCTAAAAGGTTTTTCAAGCGGCTGAATGAGCTTGTCGAAGGCAGTTTTTCGATCCTTGTTGTAATTATCTGCCAAAATATTGCAGGCCTTCAATTCGTAATCTCTGCAAATACAAGAACAATTTTGTTTAACCCCTTTACAATACAGAGTTATATCACTTAACTGAATGTAATGCTATGATTTGAAAAACTAGTAAGAGCCGATAACGATATATACACCCCCGTTAGTATGTTAATTGTTAACGTCCTTTAACCGATACGAAACAGAGCTTTTTGTTTCAAAACTGTACATTCATTAACAAATATATAGCTGTGTTTTACCTATCAATACACATGTTTATGTCATGTTTTGCAGTGAATGAGTGGAACATAAAAGTGAATAAGAACCTGATTATGTCACTCTAGCTCAAGTTAAATGATAATGTTTGATCATTTTACGTTTGCTTTGTGCAACGGTTTTAGAAACTTTTAATTTCAATGAGTAAGGCTCGTCTCTAATGCTCTTTGTGAAGAAAGTGGTCGCCTGCATTGGTATTAAAATGAACGTAACGCAATTAATTGAAGAGTTTTTCGAAATTTATTTGAAATTGATGACAACTTAAGTGTTTCTGAACAGACGTCATATGCTTGTCTGGATGCTGACTTCTCCTTTTTGAGCGTCAGATCTGAAAACCAGAAAAGCTGGTCCAGAAAAACCGCCATTGACATAATTTCCAGCAATCTATGACTTCGTGGGTAAAATTAATGCGGCAACTTTGGTGGAAAATCCTCGCATTAAGCCTATAGAAACATTGTTCATGGTCTTTTATTTTATGATTTACTACCAGCAAATTAAAAAAAAAAAACTAGAACAAAAGTCAGTTAAATACATAAATATTCAATGGTTATAACAGTTACATTATTAAAGAAACGAGTAAATAAATCATAACCTCGATTTAATGCACGAAGGAGTCTGGTCCAGAAGCTTGATGATGAATACATCCCGCCGTATCAGTACGTTTAAATAAGTAGTCAGAAAACCTAAGTTAAACTTGATCAACTATGGATTTGAACAAAGATCAAGCAATGGCAATTTCATAATGTCGTCATTAATTGGCTGCAGAACACAGCAACAATGCAGTCTGATTCCGGTACATCTTAATAGTATTCGAAACGAGTTGTTCGTCGAATCGAAGTTATACGATGAAAGTATAACGTTCAATTGCAACAAAACTGAAACCCATATATTGTGGCAGACACGAACCACATGGTTTAGTTTAAACATATTTATTTCGAACAAGAATATATTTGCACAAAAACAATGTATACACCATTTAAATAAATACTTGTTAGAATAGGATTAGAACGAAAGATGTAATCTTATTTAGTTCTTCTTCATAAAGTATGATATACAGTGTATGTCGTCATGCGAACATAGTTGGTTTACAAAAAATCAAGTTAGACAGATGGGTTAAGTGCGAATAATAAAGAAAATAAATGAAAATATAAGACAAAAGAGGATTTTTGAAGCATTAGAATTGAAAGAACAACAGTTAGATAAGTAATACAGAAAAAAGAATAGATAAGAATGTAGAGACAGTTTGTATAGCAAAGTAGCTGAATGGATAGCAGAAAATGCAATAATTACACACATGTGTATAAAGCATCTGACTTTTCTAGACGAGAAGTAGGAAGTAAGAAAGTCATGGACGTTCTGTAGCAAGTCTATGTATCGAATCGTTTACTATTGATAATGTATCTGTGAACTGCATCAAATATTTTTGTGTTTAGGTGGAAGTCAAGTGAATTATCACCGAACAGTATAGTTTCCACAGATGGGACGGAGTACATTGATATACTATTTAGCAATTCTCCACGAATGTTAACATAATCATTACATTCCAGAAAATAATGGGAAGGCGTTTCTGTTAATCCACAATGGCAAAGCGGGGAAGCCACAATATTGCGTCTAAAAAGATGGGCATTAAGCGCACTACAATTTGTTCTGATGCGCGTGAGTAGTGCTTGTGGACGCCTTTCGCCATAAGAAAAAAGTTGATTTTGCACTGGTCGGTCCAAATTAATTAGCCTTTTAAATGAGTGGATTGACTGAGCACATTTAGTGTTTTCAGGAAGTTTATTCCAATCGTCGAGAGTAGAAGGTAAAAAAGATTTTAAGTACATTGATGTTCTTGCAGGGATAGACTGAAAATTAGATGCATTTCGTAAAGAGTAATGGCTAGTTTCGCCAACTGTATTAGGAACTAGTGACTGTAAATAGCTTGGTGCAATTCTAGAATTCATTTTGTACATTAAAAGAAGCTTATGCTTGCGTCGCCTTTCACTAATACTTTCCCAGCCCACCTCATGATAAAGTTCATCTAAAGATACCAGTCGAGTACACCCAGAAGATATACGTGCTGCCTCTGTTTGGATTTTTTCTAATTCGTCTTTTTCGTATTGAGAACAATTATCAAACACAACATCTGAATATTCAAGTATGGGTCTTATGAAAGCAACGTAAATTGTTTCAAGCGATTTTCTATCTAGAGTCATTTTCAATCGACGCATTATTTGAATACGTTTCCATGCTTTTTCTTTAATATATGTTATATGGATATGCCAATTGCAGTCATTTGATAAAAATACACCCAAATGTTTATGGACGCTAACAGTAGGTATCTCGACGCCTTGCATTAAAAGTGTTGGATGAAACGGTTTATTCAGTTTGCGGGATATAATCATGGATTCAGATTTGGAGGGGTTAAAGTGAACTAACCATTTGTTAGCCCATGAGGAAATTTTATCTATATCAGACTGCAAAATTGATGCAGTTACATTTGGCGAGTTAACAACCATGAAGAGACTAGTATCATCGGCAAACAAGTTTATTTCTGCCTGTATGTCAGTAACTATATCATTTATGTACACCAGAAAAAGGAGCGGGCCTAAAATGGAGCCTTGGGGAACCCCAGCGAGAATGTTAATAGAATTGGACTGTGCCCCTGGTAAAATTACAGTTTGCTTGCGATTAGATAGATAATTAGAAAAAAATAACAACATGTTTCCTTGAATGCCTGCTTTGTGGAGTTTGTATAATAAACCCTTGTGCCAAACCTTATCAAATGCTTTACTTATATCGAAGAAAACAACTCTAACCTCTAGGCCATTATCCAATGCTTTGCAGAAAGTGTCATAGATATATGTTAACTGGTTTACTGTTGAATCTCCGGGCCGAAAACCTGATTGACTCGGAGAGAAGAATGAATTAAAATTAAGAAAATTAAAAACGTGTTTATGAATTATACGTTCAAAAACTTTTTCAGTAGTATTCAATAATGAAATTGGTCGATAGTTTGATACTAGTGATGGATCACCCTTTTTAAAGATCGGGCAAACATTTGCAATCTTCCAACAGCAGGGCATTTTTCCAACAGAGAGACAATAGTTAAAAAAATCACATAGAGGTGTACTAATTTCATTCATTGCTTCCTTAAGGATACGATTATCCAATCCATCAGGACCGGACGCTTTTCCTAATTTTAGGCATTTAATTGCGTCAATGACTTCATTTAAAGATATATGTATTGACTGCATGGTGTTTGTACATTCATTTTGTAATGCCGGAAGTCCGTGATTTGGTTCGTCAATTAATGCTTGACTAGCAAAATAAGTGTTTAGTATATCAGCCTTGTTGATATCATTATCCACAAACGTATTTGTTTGTTCATCATACAGCGGCGGAATAGATCTATTCGAGTCAGATGAGATGAATTTTCGAAGGGTTTTCCACCAGTCTTTAGCACATAGTTCACTAGACTTGAGTTTATTGGCAGTGTTACTAAAGTATGCTTGTTTAGAATTTCTCAAAAGTAAAACAACTTCGTTTCTAACGGTGCGGAATTTTGACCAGTGCGTTTCAGTATTAATTTTTTTGGCTTTCCGATACAATCTTTTCCGTTGCCGAATCTTTTTCTTAATATTAGAGTTTATCCATGGAAGATCATTAGAGCGTATACATACAATTTTGTTTGGAATGCATTCATTAGCAGTTTGTAAGATAGCGTTTGTTATATTCTCGGCATAAATATTTATGTCGTCATTTTTTATAAGTTCCCAATCAATCATAGATAGTAAACTGCGTAATTTATTATAATCACCAAGGTTGTAACGCCATATATGTCGAGAGTAAGCTTTTGTAGCAGGCTTTTTGTAATTTAAAATTCCAATTATGGGGCAGTGGTAACGGATGTTTTGATCCAATATTGGTTCTCCTACTTCTGACATAAGAACATTATTTTGATTACTTACAAATAGCAAGTCAATAATTGAAGATGACGATTCCGTGAAATGTGTAGGTTCATTGATAATTTGTGTTAAGTTGAATTGCAGACAGAGATCATGTATTTTACGCGAAGAACATGGGCAGAGCATATTTAAGTTAAAATCGCCCGTTATAATTATATCCTTTATATTTGTATCTGACGCTAGTCCAAATGAGTCTTCAATAGCTTTTAAGTAAGAACTACTTGCACTTGGAGGTCTATAAAAGACTCCGAATAGAATTGATTTGTTTTTTTTTAGAATAAGTTCAATCCAAATACATTCAATTTGATTCAGTTCAAGATCAGGTCTGCGCTTAAACGGAATATTTTGGTTCACGTAGATAGCAACACCGCCATGAGAATCAAAAGGACGATCCTTTCGAATTGGTTCATGAAATCCATTAAACAAGAGCTCGCTCGATAAAATTGAATTATTTAACCATGTCTCAGTAAACGCAATTATGTCAAATTCGCGTAAGCCTGTATAAAGGACATCTATTTTGTTAACCAGACTTTGAATATTGTAATGTACAAACGATATATGGTTTCGCGCTGTAGTGTTGCTACTTGATAAATAACTTCCGGAATCACNCACAGTGGGTTATTTCGACAATGCACGTCTGTGGATGGGATAAAAATAAATATCCTCTACAACATCGAGTATGTGCATGATGAACTGACCATTATATGCGAAACACAATCAATACCACGGTATGTGTTCGCTGACATTCATACTCGATATCCATTATAAGATTGGTTCGTATGATCAAATCTCTATGCTTATGTTTAGGTGAGCAAAAGACGAGAACATAGTTTATTGCACCGGTAATCCAAATGAGAAAGAAAACCCAACTTATGTTTTTCAATACAGCTAGCACAAAGTAACGAACATTATTTTATGAGATTACCGTAATGACCCTAAGTTTTCGGACACTTAAAAATAATTTAACAAAAATTTAAGACACGAAAATTATTTAAAAAAAACAGGTGTCCGAAAATTTAGAGTCACTCATTGACGATCGGATACGGGTATCCAAAGGTATAATGTTCATTGTATTAATGACTAATATCCTGTGCTTGTTAAAAAAACACGCCGTATATAATAAGTTACTTATATATATAAACAGTTAAATGTTATAAAAAAATCATTTCACATACTTTATTTTAATTCATATACCAACGAGCTCAAAGATGAGCATTTGATTTATCGATTCTCTAGTATAAACCTATAATTAATGTATTAACTTTAAGTTCTGCGAACTATGAAATCTTTGTTTGTTCGTCAGTTTTGGTTGAACACCTTCAATTGTTTGTAAAAGCGATTAGTATTTGTCAGAGTTATTTTTCTGGTGTGGAACCATTGCGTATTACCAGTATACATGGTAACTTACCAGATTTCGAAATTGTATGGGCCCATTGCCCTTAGGCCAGCCAATTTTCATGACCATAATCCGGCCATAAAAAACGCGTGATTTAAGTGACAAAAACATCTGTAAAAATAGCTCTGCAAAATGTACTGTCCGAAATTTAGAGTCATAAATTATGGACGGAAACCAGCACGTCCAAAATTTAAGGTCAAGAAAAAAATTATTTTGGCAAATAAATGGGGTTTAAGAAAATGTTGAGTGTCCGAAAACTTAGAGTAATTACGGTACTGCTGAAATCGACAAATGTATTATCCATCATAAATGCAAGACAGACCTGGAGTTTTGCATAAAGTTCGCTGAGAATTCCAATTCCGACAATCTTTTCGCGATGTTGGAAACTGTCTTTAGGAGGGAACTCGCAATCAAGGCTGCACCTAAAACATCCATGTTTAAGTTAAAATCTGAGTAAAATGTTCAAATGCGTCTTTGTGATAATAAAGCTACTTGAAGTAATAGAATATTGCGTTAAAAACAATAATTGTATTACTTTATTAGTTAGTTGTTTCTAAATAAGGATTATTCATTAGCATGTGTCACGCAAACCTTAAACCATGATACATTAGTTAGGCATGTTAAAGTACAAGACTGATTCTATGTCCCACCTATCCTGTCATCGCATTCCTTAAACTTTGTTTCTGCGCTCACTGAATTTTCAAATAAAACTGAAAATATGAAATCATTTACTTGCGTCGCTGCCTTTGTCATATTTTCTGAAATGAAAACAATACTATTTGCTACATGTCCAACACATACGCACATTTAATAATAATCTTTTGGAGTAATCGTCGCATTTTAAGCAAAGAATTATCCTATTTCCACGTTCTTTCCGCAGGAATGTTTTTTCTTTATTTAAAGCACGTTGCTTTATTTTATAAAATATTTATAATAATCAATCTGACTTAAAACATGTTTTGTTTCTATGAAGAAAAAAAAAATGACCGGTTCGAATTTATGATCTATAAGACAAAATTCCCATTATGTAAGTGACGTTTTTAAATATGGTACAAAATAAATGACATTCATGTGAAAGGTTGTTTAAGGCTTTATCGGAATTCGGTTTTTATGGTTTAAGTAAACGAGACAATGATTTACTCGAAAAACCCGAAACGAAATCCTGGCATTTGATATTTTTTGTTAATCAAGCCCGTTGATTCCAAATGGTTGGTTTTACCTAACTGTTTAGAATTAAGTATATTAATGAAGATTTTTTAAGGTGCAAAGTGCATGTTAAAGCGCCTTTTACGCTCACAATAAACGAATATTTCGTAAAATATTTCTTAAAAAAAAGTTAACACATAAACAATCAGTGTTCCTTATAGCAATAGCCACAATTTCAACGCTAGATGTGTTCTGGTAACATAGATTTAACGAGATATGAAATGCTCGTTGATTTTGAGCGTTATAGTGGCTTTAAGAAGTTAGGTCTTTATATTATACATAAGACAGAACATTCTTAATTCTAAACATAAAATTGCAATTTCTATGTTTTTTCAACACATTTTTATGCTTTGAAAAGGTATCCCAATTTAAAATCAATTAGCGCTTAAATTCCATATTTCATCGATAACGGTAATATTCTAAAAATGGCGTGAAATTGCCTGGACAAATTTTAAGGAACTGCATTTAAACGAATACTCTTTTCACTCTAGCCTAAATGAACTAATAAGATGTTTTATCCCATTATCAGACGTGCATTGACGGTATAACACCCCATGAAATAAACTATTCCCTATCCCACCTTATTGAATAAACCTGTCGCGTGCTATTTTAAGTTCATTTGTGGGTTTTTCCCAAAAATTAAGAATCTGCGTTTGTCAACTGCGGAAGAACAAAATCGTCTAAAAATGCGATATTTGAATATTATTAATGTACAAATGGAAGAAATAATGGTATAAGAAGAATATTATGAGATTGTTGGATAAAGATCAAGTTTATCATGCTCGGCTCGAACCATGGTAGCGCGCCTTCTGTCTTGGTTCCAATTTATTGTTTTTTTAATTATTAAAAAAACATAATGAATAAAACCGCATTGGCAGTGTAAATTTTGTTACGTTAAACAAGTGCAAACATAAAACAACATTCAATAAATAATATAATTAAACGTTAATTATGCTGAAACTATAGCACAGCTATAGGGCCGGTGAAATACAGGTTTAGATGTAATTTAAGATCACATCTATGTCATCAAATTACACGAAAGGTTCATTGTGTCCACATGTGTCGCTTTTCAAATAACGTGTGCTCTTTAGCATTTGTGTTTTAAGATGGAAAGTGTTGTATTCATTTTCCGCCAAAATGTGCATAAACGCTTTGATTTCATTCAAAGCATGTGGCTGCATTTTATGAGGACGCGGTGTGAGTACCAGCATTCTTCTTTGTTAACTTACGCAACTCACGAACATTTAGATGAATGTGTAATTCTAGCTCTCTTTCCAGCTTTTTGGCTTTACTGAAACATATTCACTTAGGGAGTGATATTGTGATGTGCCAGGTAAACTGAAAAACCAGGAGGAAACCAAACGTGTCCGGTATGGTGACCCCCGACCAATCTCACATGCGCCGAGAACCGGCATCGAACCAGGGTCGCCAAGGTAAGTAGGGCGCGTAAACATCTACGCCTTACCCGAAATGGACAGGCGGATTTAAAAAGTACTAGTTTGATTACAAAGGGACGTAACTTTTGTGTTGTGGAAAACGACACTACAAAACATAGGTCGGATTTGTAATGTTTCATCAGTCTAGCAGCAAGTTAGAGTTACAAAAGTCAAACTATGTCATCATTATGCTGAAAAAAAAGCGATTGCTTCAGACTGAACACCTTAACAAAATTCTAGAGGTACGCAGTTCATATGCTGGTTCGTGTGTTTGTAGAGCTTATTCCATTAAGCAGTGCTTCGTGTTTGCTTTACCCGCACTACAGGTTAAAAGATGTCATTTATCCAAACTACATGTTAGATATGGAGGTGCGCATGCTGGTTCATATATGTTAAAGCTTTATCTCGTTATTATCAATGTTTTCAGTAACGAACGACACAACACTCCGACAGCGAGAGGACGGACTGACAGTCAAGGTTGGACATATAAAGTAAGTACAACCATCGATCTGCCACTGGTAAATACTTACAGAAACACATGTTAATGCATACATAATATTGGCCTGTGTTTACCCCCAAAATATCAACTACATATGTTTGTATACAATTACAAAAATCCTAATACCTCACAAGGTAAAAAGCATGTATGACAATATCATACACAGGCATGTGACGTATACACTTCTGTGCTTTAATTCTGCGTATTGCCATTAATCGTTCAATAAAAAGAAAAAGCGCAGTAAATTGTGTATGAATTGTGTTGATATTACTTATTATCATATAAACATACATTTATACTATTTATGCGCCAAACGTATACATATGATTTTTCTATAGCCACTAGTGATATACATAAGATACGATAATGCAACCAATATCCTCTTGATTCATGTTCGTTGTATTTCAATTGCATTCCGTTGACTTACTGTTCATACATAATACATTATATGACAATACCTGTTGAATACTGATCACTTCCATCCGGACTTTCCTGGTCAATATTAACACCTTCGATGATAAATTTTCCCACAACACGAAGAATAGCGTTTATTTTAATATCTTCAGAATCTGTGGATTTGTTATCGACCTGAAGTTGTAGTAAACAATTAAATATACACGCGTGACAGAATTGGATATTTAACAAACTCCCGAATATAATAAACCTTAATTGTTTTCAAAATGTGTCTTCTGCCTTCAATAATATGCCAATATATCATATCGGTAGAAGTAAGTATTATTAATCTTTTTTGGTTTCACCATGGAAATATATTTGCGTTGCATGTTTCCTATCCCTTTTTATAAAAAAAAACATTAAACAAAATATATCAAGCATTTTAGTTAAGTGTATTAATTCTATATGGATCACGGTCACACTATATTGTCATATGGTTGCAAACCTATGGAAATTATTGTTGTGTATTCTTTGATGTGAACAGAGTAATTAGAATTTAAAAAGTGAATATGCTGAATGCGCATTACACTTGTTGTCACTTTTTACAGATAGTGTTTTCGAATGTGTTTTGGAATGAAAAGAAATAGTACATACTTTCAATAAAAGTAGATCCTTCAGAAAAGTTGCCATGCCATCTAAGTCGCTTTCATTCTTGACAAAAACCTGAATAATATCATAAAATGATACATCCAAAATAGTTACACCGAGTGCGTTTGACAGGTTTTAGAGATACATAATAGCAAAATCATGAATCAGATAAATTTATATAATCATAAAACATAGCCATACGTGTTATACAACATACATGTTGAATAATAACAACGCTCATCACGATCATCAGAAATATGTAAAGCAGGATCCAATCTTCGAACTTAAGTGTCTTAAATATGACCCCGATTTTTGTCAAGGGTAACATTGTATTGAATGTTTTGCTCTGTATTAGCTGGGCACTACGCAATTTCGTTTAAATAAAAATTCTAGCGTGTGCAAACAGGAATTTATCTCCGGATGTTTCTTAAACAAAAGAATTTATCTCAGGATGTTTCTAAAACAACATTTATATTTTATCTTACTTTAAAATCTTTATATGTATTCAACAGTTCACTTATACGGTTAAATATTGCAAACAACATTCAGTTCAGAAATGTTCTTTTGATTAACGAATAATAATAATTACCCCGTACCTTTTGATACCGCTGCACCTGTTTCGTTAAATCAGCATCTGCATCCATTATATAACGTTTTCCCTTTTATCTCTGGAAAATAAATAAATATAATTTTGTCTAATTGTAAAATGTTATATTTTTTAAACGGTCTAAAACTAACAGAAATTATCAGATCAACGACAAAAAAATATGTATGCGTTTTTTGTTTTACATTGTACCGATATTAAAATAATTGCACAAATCAAATGCGTGATGTTAGAGTTGTTTTTTCAAGGACGTCGTTAATGTCAATAATAATGGTCTGTTGTGAAGAAAACGTCATATATTGCAAGCTGTCATACGAAACTCAGGTGATACGTTGTTATGCTGTATTTTCGTGAAAGCATGCTGATAGTATTAGTTTCCATTTGTATGATTTGAATGTTTTACAATTAATGATCAGAGGCCATATTGGATGTATTTTGTTATTTGTATGCAATATTGTCAATAAACTTTATTCAAAATAATATATATGTTAATGCTTATTTGCTAATACTATGGTATCATTTGGAAATTCTAACATAGTCAAGAGAACAATTTGTACTTAGCCATCATTACAAATGGTTCGATACGACCATTTTGGCG
This sequence comes from Dreissena rostriformis, assembly GCA_007657795.1. Taxonomy (NCBI): domain Eukaryota; kingdom Metazoa; phylum Mollusca; class Bivalvia; order Myida; family Dreissenidae; genus Dreissena; species Dreissena rostriformis. The sequence continues at coordinate 103,406 of VMBQ01003321.1, forward strand.
ATTTCTTGCAATGTGAATTATAGGATAATATAACGAATGGTTCAATTTGACCGTGTGTATGATTGCATCTAATGACATATCACGCTGAACTTTCCTTATAGTGAATAAGCAATTCATGCAGACTAGGTTTTGACAGTTCTCTTACACTCTTATGTAGATTGTAGGTTAAACGGGATCATTTTAACAATCTTAAGAATATGGTTTTGAGGACATCATTGATAACTTTAACAAACAACTTACGGCGGTTATCAGTTAAACAAAACACTACGTGCTCAAAATGAGACACATTGACAAGACCATTAAACATTATAATCTCCCGTTTTGATAAAAAGTTGATTTTTAAACAAATTGCTGATAACTAGTTAATCCGAAATCCAATATTGGATAACGAACGATAACTGTATATACTTGTTCAATGATTTCTATTCATTTTCTGAACATATCGAGGATTGAAAGTAAATTGTCTTCTTGCATTTTTCAAACAATTTCAGGAATAGGTAAATACTTTTCAGAGGAACAATTCAAACAATTAAAGCTTTATAACTCCAAGTTATATTAATACTAGTCAGCTCTTATTAGTTTTTTGTTGTTGACATGTTTGTACTGTAACATATAAAGAAGTAATGTGCAAACCTATCACTAAAATCATTTTTGCGCTGAAATTTTATATTGTGTTCTATTCAGCGTTAAGAGCGAAACAGGTTCAAAGTGATTTTTTTATTTGAATTCAATTATCAAGTTAGATTATTTATTTGATATTACATAGTATTACCATTAAAAACAGAATATCATACAGTTTGCAGAAACGGAACTTAGAACCTTTCCGCATTGAAAAAATACTTCTTGTCAACTTATTGTTTGGAGATGTTCTAAGTGACTTTAAATGACTTAAAACTATATGAAATGATCACTTTATAGCATATATTTGTAATTGAATACACTTCACGTTTTGTAAGTAATTATTGTAAAATTATAGTTGAAAAAATACAATGGTTTCGCTCTCAATAAATAGCAAATAAATATTGATCTTAAACTATTTAGTAATGTGAAAAAAGGTCTATGTGATTTATCTTTATATGTCATTAACACTACATTTTACGGTATTGTTTATCATCTAAACATTTGTTTGAAAAATATTATNGTACTTAACAGTGTTATCCCTCTATAATTACTCGGGTCGTCTAAATCGCTAGGGCGTATTAAAAAAAGTTATCGTAAAATAAATCATAATAAAAAAAGCTGCAGTTCGTTAACACAGTCATACACGACCAAATTATTCTTCCTGCCTTGTTAACTCGTATTTGCAGCAGAACCAATAGGAGGTGCTTAGTCCGATATAGATACCATATTCAACATTTATATTTATTACACAAAATACATATGAGCTGTAATTTCAATACACTTAAGCCTTTATAGGACCTTTTTCCCTGAATCCTAACGTCAACTAGGCTCCCGAATGGTTAACGAGTGCTAATTTTGCAAAATCGGGTTGTTTTGATGTATCTTCGTGACAATCTGGGACCAGCACGTGTCTGATTGTAACGCTTCTTATACATTCTTTACCGTCGGTGCCTGATCGGAATCAAAAAATGTATTCGGCATTCAAATGTTAAATGTTGTAAAATCAACACGCTTAACGTTTATTGGGGACGGTTTCGTGATGTTCGACAAACGTTCGACACTCGTTGGAAAGCTTGGAATGCTTCTTAATGTTCTAGCAGCCCGAGCGATTCATACAGGATACACACTGAAAGAAGAGA
>VMBQ01003322.1:0-68919 GCA_007657795.1 Dreissena rostriformis
AAGCCACTGGCTTGCGTTTTCTGTACTTGGATTCCGTACGCAAGGCGACCTAAATCATAAAAATAAATAAATATGTACAGCTCATTTAAACGTATTTGCCACAAAAGCATGGGTGCGATCGCTAAATTGTTTTTAAACCAGACGAGAAAAGGAACTCTTTAGAAATAGGTACTTCTTTCGAATGAAACACGGCGGGAAACAAAATGATTTCGTGTAATGTAACCTAGCACAAATTTTGATGACGTCATTAGACACAAACGTATGGCGTTTAATTAATCTTGATCTTGATCTTACTGACTCAATATTTATACCATTCATTACTATATAAAAAGTATACTTTCTCAGTAACAATCGCCACTCGTGAATTTTGTTTTCTACAACTGCTCGTGAAATTAAGTCCGATCATAAACCGACTTCAACAAATAACTCTATGATTTTTTTCCCACACACATACATGACATTTTCCCGAATCCTAGGTACGTGTATTAAACATATAACCATTTGAATGCACGTAAGGTAAATTACGCTAACATGTATCTTTACATTAATTGATGTAATTCGTTTGATCCCGTGCATGTTAATTGTCATTATTTGGTTTACTCGCATCATGAAGGTACTAATTGTGTATTTATTATTTCAGTTAAGCAGAGAAACACATTTCTGGCACACATTAGAATCGTTGTTGTTATTGTACAGATGCATGGGCTGAGGAATTTACTGATTTAAAGCTCATGCATATATATGAGCCTCACTCTGGGAAAACCGGGCTAAATGCATGAGCGTAAAGAATCGTAAGATATTAGCTTGTGCAAACCGCACGACAATTATTATGCTTTTTAACTGCGTGCCCTTTTACTGGCTTTTGTTAACCAAATGTCTTCATTTAGTATGAAAACATTAGATAAAGATTTAAATATTGAGTGATCTATTTGCTAAAAGGTAACTCAATAACACAACTAAACCATCGAACTTATACAATGGCTATGATGTTGGCACAACGGACGAAGTCTAAAGATGATGAATACACGGACTGATCATGCAATTAATAGGAAAAACAAGTACTCAAATATCCCTCGTTCATTTCACAATACAAAACATTTATTTCCCAGCACAAACACTTCTCTTGTTGGCCTAATAACCAGTTCGAGGGAGTTCATCACTTGTCAATAATTAACCAAATAACACCCCACTGACATTGTATAAAGCAAGGCACGTTTAATGATGACAATACAGAATGATAAAATCGCATGTCACTGTTAAATAGTTCATCTGTACCATTTATTTATTACAAGTGTTGTCGTAAATATAAGGTTCAACATTTGCATTTAGTCCTACAAGAGAATTGATGCGTCTAACCGCTGAAAGGAAGTGATTATTATGTTACGTGTGTGTGTGTGTGTGTAGTTTGTTTGCTGAAATAAGCCGTTTCACGTACTTGAAATTCGATGTTTGATAATATCAAATATACGTTTGATTATTATTATAAATAAGAAGTTTTTGCAAAGACAATATGAACACTGTTTTAGAATGACATTGAACCTTTGCCTTTTCATGTTCATGGAACATTGCATTAACCACAACCAAAATGATTACTTTAAACTGTAAATGTTAAACATAATCATGAGCTGTAACGTCAACAACAGTTTCGTTGCATTGAATTTTCTCTTAAATTGTCAAAATAAAATGGTTGTCATGACGCTCCATTTTGTTATGAGCCGGATACAGATAAAACCTTTTGATAAGAAATTTGTTGAGAGAAAAGCTTAGACAAAGAAATAGTTTTTGTGTCACTCAACATATGCTCTAGAGTTAGGCTTGGCTGGTGATATATGGAGATCACTTATCATTGGCGGCACTAAGTAGATACGTGTGGTGTAAGAGAGGCTTCTACTGCTGTGAGACGGTCACGAAGTGCTTATATGAATCAACGAGCCAGGTCTCCTTGGGGTAATGTAAATCTTGTCACCTACCGACCGGGCGTTATCAAGTTTTATCTCCACTCTGGGAGCGTCCTTAAGATCTCCCCCTAAGTACACAAAGTAATGGGTTCTACCCAAGACACGGACTCGAACGCTTCTTAATTCAATATAGTAAAAAACACCAAACAGGTATNTATGAATCAACGAGCCAGGTCTCCTTGGAGTAATGTCGAGTTTTATCTCCACTCTGGGAGCGTCCTTAAGATCTCCCCCTTAGTACACAAAGGAATGGGTTCTACCCAAGACACGAACTCGAACGCTTCTTAATTCAATATAGTAAAAACACCAAAACAGGTATTTACTTATCCCACTGACATATACCAAGAATCCATCTTTTTGAACAGCAATGCCCATATGTATGATATAAAACCGCGAAGGGTTTTACTACAAGGGTGGCTAGTATATTTTGAAGACGTGTACATTTGTTCTAACGATATGATCAACACATACATTAATCATTCACTGACCTAAATAGCTAATGGAAATCAAGTCCTTTGTGTTTTGTAGAATTTAATCAAAAGAGCTAAATGAATTAATTTTTCTACCATTATCTACTTCTACTTCTACTTGGACTTCTACTTGGATTGGTCTTAAAATAGAGCATATTTAAGTAGGGATTTCCTAATACAGTCTGTCGCATGAAAACATGCGCATGAGCTCTGATGTTTTTCTAAGACGATGTGTATATTGGTGGAGTTTCATCCTTTGAAAATCTCAAAATTTCTTTTCAGTGCTAAATTTGTCATGTTTAAAATTAATGCACACCACTAGTGTTATTTGGGGAACTACTGACGAAATACTTAAATAAACATAGTTTAATGACTGTTCATTACAAATCGTCAGGAATGCCCATAAGAACACATATTACCATAATAACATAAATATACGTGTCAACTTTGCGTTAAGTTTACGCGGTACTGATCACACATTACATGATTGTAATTATCTACACACACAATGACTCAGTTTTTATTTGATTCAATAGTTTTAAGTTAAAGCGACACAATTATATTCATTTGAATGCTGTCATAGAAGTAATAATAATTGCAGAAATGTGCAAATTTTATGTTTAATCTTTTTTCAAAGGTATTGATATGTTGAATTGTCTTGATGAATGTGAAACAATTTCCTAAAAGCAAGTATGTAATCTTGTGGAATCTGTCCCCATAAATAAATACATAGAACAGTGGAAAGATTCAATACAGAGTTAATAAGGTCCATCCCGTTCTGGTAGAAACAAACTTAGAACATATCGTATTTTTAAGCATGATTTCGATACAGAAAATTATGTGAAATCTAAAATGCCCATAAAATATAGATCTGCTTTTGCTAAATTTCGATGCAGAGTGGCACCTATTAGACTAGAAACAGGAAGATATGAAAATTAGCCTAAAAATTTACGGTTATGTCCAATTTGCAATTTATCAATCGAAAATGAGATTCATGTTATACTCAAATGTATTGCGTATGTTGACGATAGAATGTCCTATTACGTAAAGCCATAGAAATAGACAACAACTGTATTAATATGTCAGACCAGAAAAAAACTTATATTTCTGTTTTCAAATGAAAGTGTTATGTATGAGACTACCAAAACCTGTTACAAAATACTTCAGTCTAGAAATTACTATTTGTATAAATAGTGTAATTGGGCAGTAAAGGTGTTCTGTTGTATGTACACTGGCGGTGTCTTGGTCTTGGTCAATTGGTCTATGTTGCAACCCCTGTGATGACCACAAGTGTACATGCCATGGATTATGCCTTTATTTCTTGAATATACTATCAGATATTTAGATTATTCTTTCTTTTAGTCTTACTTGATACTACTGTTTTAATAATGTAAAAGGAGATAAAATAATTTCCTGAGAATATGATATAGTTCATATCAGTTCATTTCAGGCCCGGCCTTAGGGGATATGTGTTTTAGCTACATATTACAATTTTTGTCAAGAGTCACAATATTTCATTTCAATATCTTAAAATTCTTGTTTTTAAGGCAATGTTTAACCTTATAAATGAAAGGTAAGATTAGTGCTGCTGATATGGCTTTTAGTTAACTGTACAGTTGTTGCATCTCTGAGTGCATTATGTATATACTCTCGTCATTAATTTATGTACTATATTTTTACCATAAATGTGTTCAATGTTTTATATTTATACACTATGTTGTAAATGGATGAGACTGAAATAAAATATAAAATTCTTTTAACTGAAGTTGCTTACATTTGCTCACATAACCTGGAGTTAATTGTTGGTTCGCATACAATCCAGCAGTATTTAGATAAGATGCACATCACATTTTTGACATGTACTAAAAAAATAAATACAGGTTAAGGATTATTCAGATTATACTTGTTTACACTTATGCATATGTTGAATATATAAACCAGCCTTGCAACACATTCACACAGGTCAAGGACAACTTATAAACAATCGTAACACATAAAAGCCTATTTTTTATATCAATTATATTAATTGGATATAACTATACAACGTCTCTACTTAATGTTACAGTAGGTAAAATTATAATACATATAATAAACAGCTTCTAAATGGTTTTCCATAAATCATGATGGCTATGGAGATTTTTTTTATCCCGTCAGCAAGTTAAACATTGTTTAAAAAGTATATGTGTTTTTTAGGAAAACTTATGAATCTTGTTTGGGTGCATTGAACAATTAGCATTTCTAGAATCTGACTTCATTAGTGGTAAATATATAGACACGAGGCTTATGCATAAATAACGAAACTACTTCCACTACGCTTACTATTTGTCTCCAGAAAGTGTCGCATTCGCCGGTTGAACAATTGAACTGTTCATGCTGTTTCTGTGAATTCGAAATAACACGTGTTTATCTCGCCGTAGTAAACATTGTTTTCCTTGCTCAACCATTACTCTTAGAGACCTAATGACCAGCTTCATGATAGACCAGCAATTGTCCGTAACTAAATTACACACTGCTGACATTGTCTGAAGCAATATAAAGAACTGAAAGTCTCGTCTAATTATTACATTGGAAAATGATCAAATCGCATGTCAGAGTTAATCGGTACATTTGGTTCTGAGTTAAGCAGGTCTCCAGTCATAAGTATAAGGTCACAAATTTTAGCATAAGTGTAGCACTGTTCTGTTTTCGATCAACATATATTGGTATAAGAGAAATCCGGTCGTTGTTTTTTAGACGAGATACATTAAACGGTCCCTATACCACGTGACTTTTTAGGATCTGTGTGGGGAGAAAACTATCAACAAATGCGCGACTCAGGTAACATTTTCAAGGATTTACGTTAAAATATTTCACCATTTTTAATGGGATACAGGGGGGAGCCCGCTAATTCGTGAGAGTGTTCTATATGTATCATTAATTTTTTTTTTAAACAAATAAGTATTTTGTCAGTAAAGTGCAACCGCGCGTTTTAACGGGTAGAAAAATGAATGATCAGTGTGGGGACTTTATATTACTTTGACACAGAAACATCACCTCTGGTAAAATTAAGGAATACACGTTCAGTGCGGAGCTTTTAATATATCATTTTGTATGCATTTTCAGGTTTCTGTTATATATTTATGAAAAACAGGTCAAGAAAAACATTCTTATTGTTATATGATCTGTGTGGTCATCATCATCATCGTCGTCGTCTTCGTCGTCGTCCACGTCGTCGGAATTGATAAGAAAGTTATTATGGTATTTAACTGTATAGTTCTTTTTTCCCCGTTAATTGTATGTTCGTATGCATGTTTCAAAATATATACTTGTGTTATGTTACTAATGACCACATTGTAAAACAGAAATTATTTCTTAATGTGAATTCTTCATGAAATAAAGTTATTATTATATTTTTTCACGTGACAGTAGTTTTTGTATTTGGCGTCCAAAAAACAATGCAATTTAAAACAATAACATAAAGCTTTTACTTATTTAAGGTAAGAAATGGATTTTAATCGATTTTAGATGCTCCAGAGTTAGTTTTTTTTTAATATTTAATAATGGAGATTGTATAACATACATGTACATGTATTAGTTCAACAAGCGGTAAAAGCGTGGTTTATAGCCATTCTGTGAAATACACGTTATCGCATTAAAAAATCCAGTATCAAATACATTGTTGATAAGCAGTTTTCGATTTTTAAACAATTGAATAGAATTGAAAAAACTTGAAAGACAGTATACCACACATATCCGTCTAAAAACGTATACCACACAGATCATATTACAATAAGAATGTTTTTCTTGAATTGTTCTTCATAAATATATAACAGAAACCTGAAAATGCATTCAAAATGATATATTTTAAGCTCCGCCCTTAACGTTAATTGCTTAATTTTACCAAAGCTGATGTGTCTGTGTCAAAGTAATATAAAATCCCCACACTGATCATTCATTGTTCTACCCGTTAAAACGCGCGGTTGCGCTTTACTGACAAAATACGTATTTGTTAAAAAAGAAATCCTGGAAAATGTTACCTGAGTCGCGCATTAGTTGATAGTTTTCTCCCCACACAGATCCTAAAAAGTCACGTGGTAAAGGCACTGTGCATTATAATTGTACCGTTATTCAACTGGGGTTTAAATGTTTATTTCTGGACAGATGACGTTTTAGATCTTAATGTTAACATAAAGTAGGTCTCAAAACACTCTTTTATATCTCCGTCTGTTGGAAAGTATTGTTATGGATATTTAAAAGCGCAAACATGAAGATTACAGCCTTAAGGTCTTAGCAATCTTAAATATTTCGTGCAATATCGCCTAATTTCGTGCATATCCGTCACTCCGAACTTTTTACGAGTATGTTCGGAAAAATACGATTATTCGATGGCTATTAAATACTAAATATAGGCCCGCAAATTAAATACAATCAAATCAAACATATGCATCTACAAGATTTCTGAACTTTAAAACACTGTCTGTGCTCAATCATGATGCATTTTAACATGAACATGGACAGACAGTTCCTCTTTCAACAAATACATTTCTTGTTTGGAAGGTGGATTTAGTACTCTGCAAGTAAATTTTGTATTTCAATAGTGTCATATATCTTTGCAACCCAATGAAACTGCCAACAATGTTGATATCAGTTAATGAGTTGTAATANCAAAATACCATAACACTAAGAAATATGCGAAGCTAAAACAGAACATCCAAATGTCGTATTAGAGTGCTTATACCTTAATACAATAAAATAAAACATGCAATCAAAAATGGAAAACATTAAGTAGCATTACAAACTTTTAATAGAGAAATAACTAAAACAAACTGTTACATTGGGTCAACCGACATAATCTATGCATTTAATTCGAAACAAATTATGTTTTGTTTATAAATGTCTAATTATTTTGTCCAAATTCAAAATAGTTCATACACATAAAATACATAATTCATTAACATATACAATGTGCAATTGATTCTAAGTGTTCTTTTAATATTAACAAAATAATATTCAATGTTTTCATTTCGAACATATTTCAGTCAGATTTATATGTATGTTTCAAAATTTGGATTTTCGAATGCGCAGAAAGAATATATGTTTTTGTTTTCTACAGGTAATTACTACTTTATAAAATATTAGTTACATATAATTATTAATTCACTTTTGTTTTATTTTTTAACTGAAGTTGCGATTGCCTGTTTTCCTTTGTGGCTCAATATGTTTTTGCAGTTTAACTGTCAATGGAACGCTTTAGTTAGAATTTCAGAAACATTTAGATTATCTGTACCAAACTTCCTTCCAAGGCAAATAATATAAATTTGCAGCTACTACTAACTCTCTAAACTGCCAATTAATTCTGTGAACAACAACAATTATTGTGTTTGAGGAAATTGCATGTTCACATGGACGTAGTTTATATATTCAATAACTGGTTGACTAGTTATTTATTTGCGTATTAAAGCCCCAGCTCAAAATCAGCGAATATTTCGTAATCTTTTTCGTAAAATCAAGTTAACACATAACAAATCAGTGCAATAGTCAAACTTTCAAAGCCAGATGTGGTCTGGTAACAAAAATTGAACGACCTTACTAAATGCTCGTTTTTATTTTTTGTGGCACATTATATTCCATTTCAATTTCCCGCAACGATAGCTATTCATACGACACACGGTCACTAAATTGGTATATACACCTGTGTTGAAGTTGAATATATTGTATCACAAACAATAAAACAGATGATTTTGTGTCTTGTGAAATCTATGTTACCAGACCACATCTAGCGTTGACATTTTGGCTAGTGCTATAAGGAATACTGATTTTGTATGTGTTAACTTTATTTTACGAAATATGTTACCAAATATTCGTTGATTTTGAATGGGGCTTTAAAGTGAGTATGCACGATTTTGTCAAATATTTATTAATTTATATAAAATGTGTATAAAACTTATTATACATATATTTCAATATAAATTAAAATTCAAGTTAAGAAGAACATGTGTCGAAAAATGCGAAATAAGCCAGATATTTAATTCTAAATCGAAAATGTCTGTACAGTTGAATTCGCCAGCATGTATATCATGCGTGTACGATGTGAATCTAAATTAAGTTTTACGGATCAGTTTAATTTCCTGCAGCGATACCTGTTCATTCAACACACAAACACTTACTCCGATCCCAATAAAAAGACGAATGCTTCGATTATTGTGGGAATATATGTACGAAATATCTTCTCACAATCGGCTCGGGGCGCTAATTTGTCTTTGCTGCATTTTATGAAATTCATCTTCAATGTATAATTTTTCTTGCCTTTTTTGTGTTATTGTAACATATTTTTATCAATATATTACAATTTAACACATATAAAAATCGTGCATACTCACTTTAAGCAATTAAACAAGTTAATTCATTTAAAGTCAAAATCTAATTATCTGGATGTTCAAATCTGTGTTAAAAGCATGTAAATAAGACAAAATTCATTAAGATTGGTTTCATTTTGGTTTCATATTACAAAATGACCTCAAACAATGCCGTTTCACGTCTGCCATGAAAAAATCGTAATAATCGTAATAAAGTGCAAGGGCTTAAAAATCAGATTCCGACTGCTGTTTGGAATAGCTTGGAGGTATACAACTAGTAATAATATGTTTTGTATTACATTATAAACAATGGTATTGTTTCGTCTTTTTTCGTTTGCATCTCGTTAACTTTATAGGTTTGTGGATCTCACTAAATAATACTGCTTCAAATCAATTAAACCTTATCCATGTGTCCACAATCCGAATCCACAACACACGTTTGCATGAAATTATTAAGAGGGATGTAATGGGAGTGCGGTCACGTAATCATAGATATGGCTAGGATTATCATGGTTAACATGTTCCTAAATCACCATTGCTTGCATAACTTGCGCACAGCCATGTCGAATTGTTTTAATAATAACGTTTAGTGATATTTGTGGAAATACTACTTTTCAATGACAAATGCCTCCACATTGTATTTGGTCGGATGCGCATACGTGAAATATCGCTACATCGTTTTATTTATGCGTATGCAGATACGCTAAAGAACGATTACGAATTGTATTTATACAAATATCTATACATGGAAAGGCGTTTGTGCATTTTATTAATGCGTTTACAATTACATGCATGGTATTTCCACTTAGTAGTCATGCGATTGTTATTTACCCCTACAAATGGCTCCTTTCTAAGATAAATGAAATGCAAGACCAAAAACAGCAGTTTAGTGGCATAAATGGTTGCTTGCTAATAGAAAATAGATACCATAATGGCATCGTTTGTCATGGACCAGAGAATTATACTGATTAAATTTTTTGATTAGCTTCAACAAAAGCTTAGACAAAGTAATTGCCTGTATTCCGTCGTTAAACATATGTTTAAGTGTTCCGATTTGCTCCTGGAAAGATCTGTAATATTTGGTTGCAAAGAAATAGAAGCTTTCTGTTTGAACATTCTAATTATACCATCATACTCTTGTATCTTCCGGTTACAAAGCGTTTGAATGACTTTCTGATGTTTTAGCTTTTGTGTCATCCAAACATAGTGTCCATTTATGTAAAGATAATTGAACTCGTCTTGTTAAACATGTTATCATTTTGAAACACAACATCTATGGTACCGTATTTTAATGTATATTTAATACCATTTGTGCCTTTTATATCAGAATCACAAGGTTATTTAACGTATGTTTTAAAAACTATGAAAGTCTATCGTATAAACAATGTACACATAATTGTTTGTCATGAGACCCTTTTTATGCTATTTAAATTGTAATCACTAATATAAAAAATATTTTTATTTGAAAATAGCCATGTAATTTGATGAGATAAATCACAGATTCGCATTTCGTTTTTGCAATCGAAAACAAGCGATCGTTAAACGAGTGTTTCACATCATTAGTTGCTTCAATTAGTCAAAAGACTGACGGTATTTAAACACACACATTCAATCCTTTTCTGCATTAACTATGAACACTATTCAAATATAAAAAAAAACAACGGTGCGCAATAACACATGTTTAAATGCAGACACAAATGAGACAAAGTAATTTTGAGCAAGCAAGTATTACACGTTATATACTCGAAAGCAGAATGAAGGCTGTCATTAACATACACGTAGCCACATCACAAAAGGGGTATTAGCGTCCGAGTAAGTTGTAATTTGATTTCCATTTAATGTCTGCCTGATCTAGATCTGTATATGCCTCAAGGGTGAAAATATACTCAGAAATATATACGACCGTAGGAGAAAAAAACAGTGTGTTTTGGCATCAAAGCAAAGCGTGATTTATTTACGACATATTGCATTTTATGCACCAGACTATCGTTCGAGTTAAAAGGGGTCACGCTGGAATATATTAATACAAACTATAGTGAATGTTGAAATACCTATATTCTTACCATCCCATGGTCAACCGCATGTTTGAAGATAATATAGCCGTAATGCCACGTCCAGATTATGTTTTAAATAGTTGTCTTAATTTACATGAACACATACTTATGAAACCAATTTATTTAAACTATTATCAAATGTGCCAATTTACAATTATTACAACTATTTTTGTAAACAGTCTAATTTAAAGTAAATTATACAACATGGATTCGAATTTAAAAAAAACAAACACCATACATATAAGTTTAATGATACTAAATAGACCCTTGATGTATATAAGACGTTTATTTATATGCAGTTTGTATCATTGATATTAACGGTGCAATTGAAGCTGGCATGTCATTTAATGATTGTGTAAACCTTGTTTCTAATTTTAAGACGACCATGCTTTCTCGGGAAAAGCGTGAATTATTATGCCCCCACACTTTTTTGTATTCTGATCCGTCATAAGATTAGACAGTAGGTCGCTCCGTTTGAGAGCATAGCGCATGCTTATACACATACACATGGATTGTCAGTACACATTATGGTTAAACACAAATGCAAGGTTAACAACTCGCTGTTATCTTTTGGAACTTTATATAACAAGGTAGTGTGCTTAGGTATACAACTTTAAATTAGCCAAATACCGTAAATAAATAGTATACATTTGTAATTTCAACGTATTGACATGATAAAGTTTCACGGTAAATATGTGGCAACGTTTAATGTATGTTTTGAATGTATGTAGTTGCTAGTTTACGTTATGAACACATCATATATATACAATGTAAGAACGTGAAAATAAATGTCATGGTAAAACAAACAATTGATGTATACAGCCTATCTATACAATGTCCGAAAGTAAAACAGCAAGGCTACATATGGCATGATACAATAATCAAGACAGTATTCATGTGAACATAGTATTAAAGAGCATTCTGAAACCTATATTATGTAAGACAAATGTAAACAAAATGCAAACAAGCAGTAAATAGTAAATTTAATTTGCTCGCGAAGAGATTGGCGTAAATACAAATCATAATGTCTGTTTGTTTTGTAAGCTCTTTCGTATTTGTTAAAGTATCCGTAACAATCAATTTTTCATCACTGATAAATAAGCGTTCGTTAATAATTATGTTGTGTTTGCACATTAAATGAATACAATATAATAATTATGGCATTAAATATTTCTAAATCAATCACTCACTAAAGAATATTTTAAACGTAACATGGGAATTAGAAACTCGGGTTGGTTTACTAACAGCAATATGTGGCGTGTTCTGAGAAAACTGGGCAAAATGCTTGTGCGTAAATTGTCATCCCAGATTAGCCTGTGAAGTCCGCACAGGCTAATCAGGGACGACACTTTCCGCCTAAACTGGATTTTCGCTAAGAAGAGACATTATTTAAAAAAAAAATCCATAAAAGCGGAAATTGTCGTCCCTGATTAGCCTGTGCGAAGTGCACAGGCTAATCTGGGATGACCATTTACGCACAAGCATTTGGCCCAGGTTTCTCAGAACACGCCACATATATTAAAAAGCTGTATACATTGAGGTTTCAAAACATTTAATTGCCACATGAATGATAACACGTTAGGTTATCATAGGGCAGGCCACTCATCATTGAACATATCACTTCAAAGGAGGTATCCTTAGAGCAGTAGCATGATAAAAGAAATTTATATTTATATTCGTGGTACTCATATGGACAGACCTTAATTGATTGTTTTTACAAAATTATTTCTTCGAAAAATGACAACACTAAATGAAATTAATCTGTTACCTATTCCATCTTTTACAGGCGATCAACACTAAAAGAAGTATAATATTACATTTATAAAAACACATGACACAACTTTGAAATTGTATTATATTGTGTTATTGTGTTATGTATAATGGGCCGGTGGCCTTGAGGTTCTAAATAAACTGTTATGTTCTGTTAGGTTCAGTAGCATGACAGCATGTTATTGTCAGAATTGCTTCATTGGTCTGTATCATTTCAACTGTTGCCAATATTAGCATGTATTTAAAATGATACGATTGGAATTGCCACAGAGACTCGTCTGAACATTAAGCACACTGCTGCGGGGGGAATTAGCACCTGCACGTGCACGAGATGTAAATTTTAACGCGCCAGTAATGTGCATTGGTGAGAGTTCATTCATCAAATGTCTTATTATTGCTTTGCTGCATTGAATGCGCACTAGCATTCCGGCCGGCATAAAACAGCAACTGTAGTTTCCAGTTGATGTATGAGGCGTTTCCAGGTAAATGCTAGACATGGTGTTCAGCATATGTCGGTGCAAACACGGCCCATGTTTTTTTTTGTAATTTGTAATTGCTATATTTCATTCCACAGCACAGTTGGAGCTGTATATTTCATGACAGGTAAATCCTTTATTTAGATTTACGCGTAATATTAACATTACATGAATGTTTAGACGGAAAACATGTACAGGGTATCTCTAGCGATTTTGAATATGTCTATCTTCCATACTGCATCTGCAATTTGAAATACGTGAGTTGCCATACCATAAACATGATACATGTTTTTTTCTTTGATCAGATGGAGCAAATGACAATTGTGCAAATACTATTTAAATGCAAAACGTATATTTTAACACAATTAATACCAATGCACAAGTGACATGAATTGAATGCGAATTGAAACAATACACTATTTCCCTTAAATTGATATATTAACACCGTCTAAAACATTTGCTCACGTATATGTTACTTGTCAATTATCCGCTTGTCCCGGGTTATTATGATGTATAATTCCGATTGCAGATAGGCAGCATGGCTGGCACAATCTAGAAACATTGTAGAGATCTTGCAGATACATGACCAGAAGAGTGTACTAATTAAGAGCGCATGAATATATAACGTATACTTAGTCTGGAAATTCCAAACAATGCCCAGGACATCTCGCAACAATTTTCAAGGAGCAGACAATGGTCGGCTATTATATAAATGGAATATGTGTATGTTATATCCCGGTGTCAAATTTTAAGACAACACTTAATCAAATACAATAGGCATTAGTTCCGAATGAGTTTCTTTAATTGCATTATGCACATACTATTTGAAATAGTTAAACTGTAGAAACGTTATCGGGAGAGAAATTACAGTCCTCTGGTCTTGTAATTGAAGCAAATTACCAATTGTATTTACAATACAACATATACAATACAAACTTTAACATAAAATCATTATTAAATCTGGGGTCATCGCCTTGGAAAGGTAAATGAAAAGCATTGGGTATTGAAACCGGTTGAAGGGATCCCAAACCTCACACTTAGCCCAAAGTTAATCACAAAACACACAGCTATGAATAAACATTAACCAAACGTGTTTTATAAATACTGCTCGTTAAATACTACACATTAATTAAAAAGGTATGAATGTGGGATATTTTTCACCAGCAGTCTTCTTTTAATGTAAGAAGCCCGTTACACAGGATTTAATCTGGCATCTAGTTTCGATTCAGATTAAACGAAAAATCTACCATAGAACGTTACAAAAAACGTGTTTTCCATATTTTAACACAAAAACGCGTTTTTCACATAAATTACAAAGTAAGTTGAGGCCAAATAAAGAGTCAATGGAAAATCAAAATATTGAAGATTCAAACATGTATCTCACGCTACTAATAATTAATATGTTCGTATACACACTTCTCCTCGTGGCCTACTAATAACATTGAGATAGTTAAGAAATTGTCTCCAACTAACTAACACACTGCCGACATTGTCTTTAAACAAACGTTCATTTGAAAAAAAGATTACAAGATGATCAACTTGAATGTCAGTGTTTATCGACTCAACTGGGTCTTATTTATGACCAAGATTAGTCGTTAATATAGTATTATTAATTTGTATTTGATCTCATAAGGAAATATAATTGTCATTTTACTTCAACAAAGCGATATTTATAGTTTGCACGTGTGTTTGGGTTGACTTTTAAATATGCTGTATTTTTTTTGGAAGTCAACGTGTGATATAGTTATAATTAGTTTACCATACTGAAATTCTGGGTTTGTTTTGTTTATCAGTTTAACAATAAAGTCGCCTGTATCTTTAGTTGATGTCCTTTTTTACACATGCGCCAAATATCACTATTGTTGTCATATCAATTAAGAAATGTATGTAATTCCCATTATTAATTTTAAAAGTCACTGTGCTAGTTAATAAGAAAATGATAGTTTCACACCCGAAGAGGATCCAAACTGGCAGATACGCTCAGAATAACATACCAAGGAGTGAACGTTATTGTTTATGTTGTAATGAATTTGATTTAGAAGATGAATACCATTTTATATGTATATGCCGCTGTTTCACTGATTAAAGAAAAAAGATATATAAGCCGTATATTTTATATCAACCCATCTGTATATAAATTCCACAATTTGTTAGCTTCATGTGATAAAACAGTAATTTCTAATTTATGTAAATATATCAAAGAAGCTTTTGTTATAAGAAATACGATTCTCAATATTTATTTATGACTAAGATTAGTCGTTAATATAGTATTATTAATTTGTATTTGATCTCATAAGGAAATATAATTGTCATTTTACTTCAACAAAGCGATATTTATAGTTTGCACGTGTGTTTGGGTTGACTTTTAAATTTGCTGTATTTTGTTTGGATGTCAACGTGTGATATAGTTGTGCTAATTAATAAGAAAATGATAGTTTCACACCCGATGAGGATCCAAACTGGCAGATACGCTCAGAATGACATACCAAGGATTTAACGTTATTGTTTATGTTGTAATGAATTTGATTTAGAAGATGAATACCATTTTATATGTATATGCCGCTGTTTCACTGATTAAAGAAAAAAGATATATAAGCCGTATATTTTATATCAACCCATCTGTATATAAATTCCACAATTTGTTAGCTTCATGTGATAAAACAGTAATTTCTAATTTATGTAAATATATCAAAGAAGCTTTTGTTATAAGAAATACGATTCTCAATATTTATTTATGACTAAGATTAGTCGTTAATATAGTATTATTAATTTGTATTTGATCTCATAAGGAAATATAATTGTCATTTTACTTCAACAAAGCGATATTTATAGTTTGCACGTGTGTTTGGGTTGACTTTTAAATTTGCTGTATTTTGTTTGGATGTCAACGTGTGATATAGTTGTGCTAATTAATAAGAAAATGATAGTTTCACACCCGATGAGGATCCAAACTGGCAGATACGCTCAGAATGACATACCAAGGATTTAACGTTATTGTTTATGTTGTAATGAATTTGATTTAGAAGATGAATACCATTTTATATGTATATGCCGCTGTTTCACTGATTAAAGAAAAAAGATATATAAGCCGTATATTTTATATCAACCCATCTGTATATAAATTCCACAATTTGTTAGCTTCATGTGATAAAACAGTAATTTCTAATTTATGTAAATGTATTAAAGAAGCTTTTGTTATAAGAAATACGATTCTTAATAATACTGTTTAATAAATTTCAGTACGGCTTTGTCAGAACCTATGTGTNGAAGTTATACGAAATATGATGTGGAATGATATAAAGCAATTACAAATTACAAAAAAAACATGGGCCGTGTTTGCACCGAGTTGTGCTGAACACTATGTCTAGCATTTACCTGGAAACGCCTCATACATCAACTGGAAACTACAGTTGCTGTTTTATGCCGGCCGGAATGCTAGTGCGCATTCAATGCAGCAAAGCAATAATAAGACATTTGATGAATGAACTCTCACCAGTGCACATTACGGGCGCGTTAAAATCTAAATCTCGTGCACGTGCAAGTGCTAATCCCCCCGCAGCAGTGTGCTTAATGTTCAGACGAGTCTCTGTGGCAATTCCAATCGTATCATTTTAAATGCATGCTTATATTGGCAACAGTTGAAATTATACAGACCAATGAAGCAATTCTGACAATAAGATGTTGTCATGCTACTGAACCTAACAGAACATAACAGTTTATTTAGAACCTCAAGGCCACCGGCCCATAATACATAACACAATAACACAATATAATACAATTTCAAAGTTGTGTCATATGTTTTTATAAATGTAATATTATACTTCTTTAGTGTTTATCGCCTGTAAAAGATGGAATAGGTAACAGATTTATTTCATTTATTGTTGTCATTTTTCGAAGACATAATTTTGTAAAAAACAATCAATTAATGTCTGTCCATATGAGTACCACGAATATAAATATAAATTTCTTTTATCATGCTACTGCTCTAAGGATACCTCCTTTGAAGTGATATGTTCAATGATGAGTGGCCTGCCCTATGATAACCTATCATGTTATCATTAATGTGGCAATTAAATGTTTTGATACCTCATTGTATACAGCTTTTTAATACATGTGGCGTGTTCTGAGAAAACTGGGCAAAATGCTTGTGCGTAAATTGTCATCCCAGATGAGCCTGTGCAGTTCGCACAGGCTAATCAGGGACGACAATGTACGCTTTTATGGATGTTTTCGTTTAAATAATGTCTCTTCTTGGCGAAAATCCAGTTTAGGCGGAAATTGTCGTCCCTGATTAGCCTGTGCGGACTGCACAGGCTAATCAGGGATGACAATTTACGCACAAGCATTTTGCCCAGTTTTCTCAGAACACGTCACATATTGCTGTTAGTAAACCAACCCGAGTTTCTACTTCCCATGTTACGTTTAAAATATTCTTTAGTGAGTGATTGATTTAGAAATATTTAATGTCATAATTATTATATTGTATTCATTTAATGTGCAAACACAACATAATTATTAACGAACGCTTATTTATCAGTGATGAAAAATTGATTGTTACGGATACTTTAAAAAAAATACGATAGAGCTTAAAAAAACAAACAGACATTATGATTTGTATTTACGCCAATCTCTTCGCGAGCAAATTAAACTTACTATGTACTACTTGTTTGCATTTTGTTTACATTTGTCTTACATAATATAGGTTTCAGAATGCTCTTTAATACTATGTTCACATGAATACTGTCTTGATTATTTTATCATGACATGTGCAGCCTTGCTTTTTTACTTTCGGACATTGTATAGATAGGCTGTATACATCAATTGTTTGTTTTACCATGACATTTATTTTAATGTTCATACATTGTATATATATGATGTGTTCATAACGTAAACAAGCAACTACATACATTGAAAACATGCATTAATTGTTGCCACATATTTACCGTGAAACTTTATCATGTCAATACGTTGAAATTACAAATGTATACTATTTATTTACGGTATTTGGCTAATTTAAAGTTGTATACCTAAGCACACTACCTTGTTATATAAAGTTCCAAAAGATAACAGCGAGTTGTTAACCTTGCATTTGTGTTTAACCATGATGTGTACTGACAATCCATGTGTATGTGTATAAGCATGCGCTATGCCCTCACCAACTGTCTAATCTTATGACGGATCAGAATACAAAAAAGTGTGGGGGCATACTAATTCACGCATTTCCCGAGATAGCATGGTCATCTTAAAATTAGAAACAAGGTTTACACAATCATTAAATGACATGCCAGCTTCAATTGCACCGTTAATATCAATGATACAAACTGCATATAAATAAACGTCTTGTATACATCAAGAGTCTATTTAGTATAATTAAACTTATATGTATGGTGTTTTTTTTTAAATTCGAATCCATGTTGTATAATTTACTTTAAATTAGACTGTTTACAAAAATAGTTGTAATAATTGTTAATTGGCNTTGGAACTTTATATAACAAGGTAGTGTGCTTAGGTATACAACTTAAAATTAGCCAAATACCGTAAATAAATAGTATACATGTGTAATTTCAACGTATTGACATGATAAAGTGTCACGGTCAATATGTGGCAACGGTTAATGTATGTTTTGAATGTATGTAGTTGCTAGTTTACGTTATGAACACATCATATATATACAATGTAAGAACGTGAAAANCGTATTGACATGATAAAGTTTCACGGTAAATATGTGGCAACAATTAATGCATGTTTTCAATGTATGTAGTTGCTTGTTTACGTTATGAACACATCATATATATACAATGTATGAACATTAAAATAAATGTCATGGTAAAACAAACAATTGATGTATACAGCCTATCTATACAATGTCCGAAAGTAAAAAAGCAAGGCTGCACATGTCATGATAAAATAATCAAGACAGTATTCATGTGAACATAGTATTAAAGAGCATTCTGAAACNAGAACGTGAAAATAAATGTCATGGTAAAACAAACAATTGATGTATACAGCCTATCTATACAATGTCCGAAAGTAAAATAGCAAGGCTACACATGTCATTATAAAATAATCAAGACAGTATTCATGTGAACATAGTATAAAAGAGCATTCTGAAACCTATATTATTTAAGACAAATGTAAACAAAATGCAAACAAGTAGTAAATAGTAAGTTTAATTTGCTCGCGAAGAGATTGGCGTAAATACAAATCATAATGTCTGTTTGTTTTGTAAGCTCTTTCGTATTTTTTNAAAGAAATAGAAGCTTTCTGTTTGAACATTCTAATTATACCATCATACTCTTGTATTTTCCGGTTACAAAGCGTTTGAAATACTTTCTGATGTTTCAGCTTTTGTGTCATCCAAACATAGTGTCCATTTGTGTAAAGATAATTTAACTCGTCTTGTTAAACATGTTATCATTTTAAAACACAACATCTATGGTACCGTATTTTAATGTATATTTAATACCATTTGTGCCTTTTATATCAGAATCACAAGGTTATTTAACGTATGTTTTAAAAACTATGAAAGTCTATCGTATAAACAATGTACACATAATTGTTTGTCATGAGACCCTTTTTATGTTATTTAAATTGTAATCACTAATATAAAAACTATTTTTATTTGAAAATAGCCATGTAATTTGATGAGATAAATCACAGATTCGCATTTCGTTTTTGCAATCGAAAACAAGCGATCGTTAAACGAGTGTTTCACATCATTAGTTGACTTCAATTAGTCAATAGACTGATGGTTTTTAAACACACACATTCAATGCTTTTCTGTATTTACTATGAACACTATTCAAATATAAAAAAACAACGTAGCGCAATAACACATGTTTAAATGCAGACACAAATGAGACAAAATAATTTTGTGCAAGCAAGTATTACACGTTATATACTCGAAAGGAGAATAAAGGCTGTCATTAACATACACGTAGCCACATCACAAAATGGGTTTTAGCGTCCGAGTAAGTTGTAATTTGATTTCCATTTGATGTCTGCCTGATCTAGATCTGTATATGCCTCAAGGGTGAAAATATACTCAGAAATATATACGACCGTAGGAGAAAAAACCAGTGTGTATTGGCATCATAGCAAAGCGTGATTTATTTACGACATATTGCATTTTATGCCCCAGATTATCGTTCGAGTTAAAAGGGGTCACGCTGGAATATATAAATACAAACTATAGTAAATGTTGAAATACCTTTATTCTTACCATCCCATGGTCAACCGCATGTTTGAAGATAATATAGCCGTAATACCACGTCCAGATCATGTTTTAAATAGTTGTCTTAATTTACATGAACACATACTTACGAAACCAATTTATTTAAACTATTATCAAATGTGCCAATTAACAATTATTACAACTATTTTTGTAAACAGTCTAATTTAAAGTAAATTATACAACATGGATTCGAATTTAAAAAAAAACACCATACATATAAGTTTAATTATACTAAATAGACTCTTGATGTATACAAGACGTTTATTTATATGCAGTTTGTATCATTGATATTAACGGTGCAATTGAAGCTGGCATGTCATTTAATGATTGTGTAAACCTTGTTTCTAATTTTAAGATGACCATGCTATCTCGGGAAATGCGTGAATTAGTATGCCCCCACACTTTTTTGTATTCTGATCCGTCATAAGATTAGACAGTTGGTGAGGGCATAGCGCATGCTTATACACATACACATGGATTGTCAGTACACATCATGGTTAAACACAAATGCAAGGTTAACAACTCGCTGTTATCTTTTGGAACTTTATATAACAAGGTAGTGTGCTTAGGTATACAACTTTAAATTAGCCAAATACCGTAAATAAATAGTATACATTTGTAATTTCAACGTATTGACATGATAAAGTTTCACGGTAAATATGTGGCAACAATTAATGCATGTTTTCAATGTATGTAGTTGCTTGTTTACGTTATGAACACATCATATATATACAATGTATGAACATTAAAATAAATGTCATGGTAAAACAAACAATTGATGTATACAGCCTATCTATACAATGTCCGAAAGTAAAAAAGCAAGGCTGCACATGTCATGATAAAATAATCAAGACAGTATTCATGTGAACATAGTATTAAAGAGCATTCTGAAACCTATATTATGTAAGACAAATGTAAACAAAATGCAAACAAGTAGTACATAGTAAGTTTAATTTGCTCGCGAAGAGATTGGCGTAAATACAAATCATAATGTCTGTTTGTTTTTTTAAGCTCTATCGTATTTTTTTTAAAGTATCCGTAACAATCAATTTTTCATCACTGATAAATAAGCGTTCGTTAATAATTATGTTGTGTTTGCACATTAAATGAATACAATATAATAATTATGACATTAAATATTTCTAAATCAATCACTCACTAAAGAATATTTTAAACGTAACATGGGAAGTAGAAACTCGGGTTGGTTTACTAACAGCAATATGTGACGTGTTCTGAGAAAACTGGGCAAAATGCTTGTGCGTAAATTGTCATCCCTGATTAGCCTGTGCAGTCCGCACAGGCTAATCAGGGACGACAATTTCCGCCTAAACTGGATTTTCGCCAAGAAGAGACATTATTTAAACGAAAACATCCATAAAAGCGTACATTGTCGTCCCTGATTAGCCTGTGCGAACTGCACAGGCTCATCTGGGATGACAATTTACGCACAAGCATTTTGCCCAGTTTTCTCAGAACACGCCACATGTATTAAAAAGCTGTATACAATGAGGTATCAAAACATTTAATTGCCACATTAATGATAACATGATAGGTTATCATAGGGCAGGCCACTCATCATTGAACATATCACTTCAAAGGAGGTATCCTTAGAGCAGTAGCATGATAAAAGAAATTTATATTTATATTCGTGGTACTCATATGGACAGACATTAATTGATTGTTTTTTACAAAATTATGTCTTCGAAAAATGACAACAATAAATGAAATAAATCTGTTACCTATTCCATCTTTTACAGGCGATAAACACTAAAGAAGTATAATATTACATTTATAAAAACATATGACACAACTTTGAAATTGTATTATATTGTGTTATTGTGTTATGTATTATGGGCCGGTGGCCTTGAGGTTCTAAATAAACTGTTATGTTCTGTTATGTTCAGTAGCATGACAACATGTTATTGTCAGAATTGCTTCATTGGTCTGTATCATTTCAACTGTTGCCAATATTAGCATGCATTTAAAATGATACGATTGGAATTGCCACAGAGACTCGTCTGAACATTGAGCACACTGCTGCGGGGGGAATTAGCACTTGCACGTGCACGAGATTTAAATTTTAACGCGCCCGTAATGTGCATTGGTGAGAGTTCATTCATCAAATGTCTTATTATTGTTTTGCTGCATTGAATGCGCACTAGCATTCCGGCCGGCATAAAACAGCAACTGTAGTTTCCAGTTGATGTATGAGGCGTTTCCAGGTAAATGCTAGACATGGTGATCAGCACATGTCGGTGCAAACACGGCCCATATTTTTTTTGTAATTTGTAATTTATTTATTTCATTCCACAGCACAGTTGAAGCTGTATATTTCATGACAAGGAAATCCTTTATGTAGATTTACGCGTAATATTAACATTACATGAATGTTTAGACGATTTTGAATATGTCTATCTTCCATATTGCATCTGCAAATTGAAATACGTGAGTTGCCATACCATATACATGAAACATGTTTTTTTCTTTGATCAGATGGAGCAAATGACAATTGTGCAAATACTATTTAAAAGCAAAAGGTATATTTTAACACAATTAATACCAATGCACAAATGACATGAATTGAATGCGAATTGAAACAATACACTATTTCCCTTCCCTTAAAATTTATATATTAACACCGTCTAAAACATTTGCTCACGTATATGTTACTTGTCAATTATCCGCTTGTCCCGGGTTGTTATGATGTATAATTCCGATTGCAGATAGGCAGCATGGCTGACACAATATAGAAACATTGTAGAGATCTTGCAGATGCATGACTAGAAGAGTGTACTAATTAAGAGCGCATGAATATATAATGTATACTTAGTCTGGAAATTCCAGACAATGACCAGGACATCTCGCAACAATTTTCAAGGAGCAGACAATGGTCGGCTATTATATAAATGTAATATGTTAATGTTATATCCCGGCGTCAAATTTTAAGACAACAATTAATCATTAGGCATTAGTTTCGAATGAGTTTCTTTAAATTGCATTATGCACATACTATTTGAAATAGTTAAACTGTAGAAACGTTATCGGGAGAGAAATTACAGTCCTCTGGTCTTGTAATTCAAGCAAATTACCAATTGTATTTACAATACAACATATACAATACAACATTTAACATAAAATCATTATTTAATCTGGGGTCATCGCCTTGGAAAGGTAAATGCAAAGCATTGGGTATTGAAACCGGTTGAAGGGATCCCTAACCTCACACTTAGCCTAAAGTTAATCACAAAACACACAGCTATGAATAAACATAAAACAAACGTGTTTTATAAATACTGCTCGTTAAATACTACACATTAATTAAAAAGGTATGAATGTGGGGTATTTTTCACCAGCAGTCTTCGTTAAATGTAAGTAGCCCGTTACACAGGCTTTAATCTGGCATCTAGTTTCGATACAGATTAAACGAAAAATCTACCATAGAACGTTACAAAAAACGTGTTTTCCATATTTTAACACAAAAACGCGTTTTTCACGTAAATAACAAAGTAAGTTGAGGCCAAATAAAGAGTCAAAATTATTGATATATATATATATATAAATATATATTATTGAAAATCAAAATATTGAAGATTCAAACATGTATTTCACGCTACTTATAATTAATATGTTCGTATACACACTTCTCCTCGTGGTCTACTAATAACATTGTGATAGTTAAGAAATTGTCTCCAACTAACTAATACCCTGCTGACATTGTCTTTAAACAAACGTTCATTTAAAAAAAAAAATTACAGGATGATCGACTCGAATGTCAGTGTTTATCGACTCAACTGGGTCTTATTTATGACCAAGATTAGTTGTTAATATAGTATTATTAATTTGTATTTGATCTCATAAGGACATATAATTGTCATTTTACTTCAACAAAGCGATATTTATAGTTTGCACGTGTGTTTTGGGTTGACTTTTAAATATGCTGTATTTTGTTTGGAAGTCAACGTGTGATATAATTATAATTAGTTTACCATACTGAAATTATGAGTTAGTTTTGTTTATCAGTGTAACAATAAAGTCGCCTGAATCTTTAGTTGATGTCCTTTTGTACACATGCGCCAAATATCACTATTGTTGTCATATCAATTAAGAAATGTATGCAATTCCCATTATTAATTTTAAAAGTCACTGTGCTAATTAAAAAGAAAATGATAGTTTCACACCCGATGAGGATCCAAACTGGCAGATACGCTCAGAATAACATTCCAAGGAATGAACGTTATTGTTTATGTTGTAATGAATTTGATTTAGAAGATGAATATCATTTTATATGTATATGCCGCTGTTTCACTGATTTGAGAAAAAAGATATATAAGCCGTATATTTTATATCAATCCATCTGTATATAAATTCCACAATTTGTTAGTTTCATGTGATAAAACAGTAATTTCTAATTTATGTATATATATGAAAGAAGCTTTTGTTATAAGAAATACAATTCTTAATAAGACTGTTTGATAAATTTCAGTACCGCTTTGTCAGAACCTATGTGTTCATGCAATTGATTGTGTTTATTTGTATGTGTACTCTTACATGACTATTTCTATGTTATGTAATGTTTTGTTGTTAAACCTATTCACGTGACAGAAACAAATGTGTATATGTAAGTAAGAAGACGATAAACTTTGTATAATTCGGAATAAATTATCAGTATGTCTGCTAATTAATAAGAAAATGATAGTTTCAATTCAGAATGCGATTGGGTTATACTAGTACGGCTTCTATACCAGGGACAAAAACTGAAACTGAATGGACTTTAACTTATTTTATATATTAAGTTTAAACATATTTATTTCAAACAATGCACATTGTTTTACAAAAAATATCACACAACATTTATAATAAGTACATGTTTGAAAGGATTAGAACGAAAGACGATGTCTTATTTTGTTCTTCTGCCTATACAAATACANGTGTTCTTGCAATTGATTGTGATTATTTGTATGTGTACTCTTACATGACTATTTCTATGTTATGTAATGTTTTGTTGTTATACCTATTCACGTGACAGAAACAACTGTGTATATGTAAGTAAGAAGACGATAAACTTTGTATAATTCTAAATAAATTATCAGTCTGTCTGCTAATTAATAAGATAACAATAGTTTCAATTCAGAATGCGATTGGGTTATACTAGTACGGCTTCTATACCAGGGACAAAAACTGAAACTGAACGGACTTTAACTTATTTTATATATTTAGTTTAAACATATTTATTTCAAACAATGCACATTAATTTACAAAGAATATCAAACAACATTTATAATAAGTACATGTTTGAAAGGTTTAGAACGAAAGACGATGTCTTATTTTGTTCTTCTGCCTATACAAATACAGTTTCATGTTGCTAGACGGACATACTTGGATTTTAAATAGTTTAACAATGTTAAAGGTATGGGAAAAAAGAAACTACGAGTGTAGTTTCATTTTTTAAAGACCAGCAATAAGTCGACATTTGAAATGTGTATATTTTATATATTTGCTAGTAAATAGTTCAGTGGGGCAATATAAATGTATGCTTGCTTAAAAGTAATACAGTCATTATCATGTTTTTTATATTAAATAAAAACCATACTATTTATATTGACATAATCAAAGTGATTGCTTAATATAGATTTGACAATAGTTCGAGAAGTTTTGCTTTTGTGAGAGCATGTCCATGGATCTCCATGTGTGTGTGTATTGTCCGTTTATTTTCTTCTGCGATTACATTTGAAAAAATATAGTAAAATAAATGAGCCGCATTATCTTTGATAGGTTTTTGAATTATAATTATTCTTATATATTGGGACGAACAGTTATTTCGTTATGCATTGTGTTGCATTTCTTAATAAATTCCAAAACTAGTTATTTATAATGGAAATCTTTTNCACAATTATTTATAAGCAAATATTGTTTTATGTGAACATTATAAACGTACGCAGTTGAAAAAAGTATTGATTGCATTTCCATTAAACGTACATTCTTTGATTGATCTAGCATATTTACTTGGTACACTGGTACCACGATATATTAGGAATTGACTGAAATACCACGAACTACCATGATGTCATGAATTGCAATAGTGTTAAGGCATTACACTGTTGTTGTTTTTTATTTATTAAAAGAACCATTCTAAACACAATAATCTTAATTAATAATGATTGAAACAATATTCGCCCCAGACTTATTCCAACGACAAATGTAATATTTGTGAAACCATGTATAACCGTTAATGATTCAAACTCCAGTGTCGCGTCGTTTATTGTATACTCTTTACACATATACAAACGTTTTTTTTTTTTTTTTTTTTTTTTTTTTTTTTTTTTTTTNAAGTTAAGGGCAAATAAAGAGTCAATGGAAAATCAAAATATTGAAGATTCCAAAATTTATTTCACGATACTAATAATAAATATTTTCGTATACACACTTCTCCTCCGGACCTACTAATAACATTGAAATAGTTAAGAAATAGTCTCCAACTAACTAACACACTGCTGACATTGTCTTTAAACAAACGTTTATTTAAAAATAAGATAACACAATGATCAAATCGAATGTGAGTGTTTATTGACACGACTGGGTCTTATTTGTGACCAAGATCAGTTAATATATGGTTAAAATTTGTATTTGATCCCATAAGGTAATATATTTCTCATTTGACTTCAACGAAGCGATATTTAAAGTTTTGCACGCATATTTTGTTTTACCTTTAAATATGCTGTATTTTTAGTTTTGGAAGTCAACGTGTGATATAGTTATAATAAGTTTACTGTACTTAAATTATGAGTTTGTTATTGTTTATGAGTGTAAAAATAAAGTCGCCTGTATCTTAAGTTGATGTCCTTTTGTACACATGCGCCAAATATCACTATTGTGGTCATATCAATTAAGAAAATTATGTTATTCCCGTAATTAATTGTAAAACTCACTGTGCTAATTTAAATAGAAATTGATAGCTTTCAATTCAGAATGTGATTGTGTTATACTAGTACGGTTTCTATGCCAGGGACAAAACGTGAAACTGAATCGACTTAAACTTATTGTATATATGTACTTATAAATAATTAAGTGGGGCAATATAAATGTATGCTGCTTAAAAGTAATACAATTATAATTATGTTTTATATTAAATAAACCCATACTATTTGTATTTCATAATCAAAGTGATTGCTAAATATTGATTTAACAATAGTTCGAGAAGTTTTGCCTTTGTGAGAGCATGTCCATGGATCTACATATGTGTTTATATTGTCCATTTTCTTTTGCAAGTAAATTTTTAAAATAAAGTTAAAGTAATGAGCCACATTACATTATCTTTGAAAGGTTTTTGAATTATAATAATTCTTTTATGTTGGAACGAACAGTTATTGGTTTATGAATTTTGTTTTTGCAGTTCTTAATCAATTCGATAACTATTTCTTGATAATGGAAATCTTATCATTCGGACGTTGTGTCAGAGCGTCGGTGTTTTTGAAATTCTTGACAAAATAAATGTCAGAGGCTTAGTAAGTTATTAACCATTAAATATAATCAACAGTGTTAAAGTCCCTTCTATTGATATACACAACATTCATCAGACCAATCCTCAAATATGCTGATGTAGTCTGGGACAACATAACTTCACAAGATGAAATAGATCTTGAAAAGATTCAACAGGACGCAGCAAGAATAATTAGCGGGGGAACACGTTTAGCATCTTTGCAGAATCTATATAATGAAACGGCTCTTGAACCATTAACAAATAGGAGAACAAAACATAAACTTACCAATTTCTATAAAATGTATAATTCAATANATTGCTACGTTGTTTTCTCTTTGAATAGAACCACTTCACATATCGACACATCTATAGTTTTCAAACATGTTTAATGGAAGTTAACAAAACACTTACACAAAATATAAGTAACGGATATTACTAACAGCAAGTGGTGTGGTCGAAATAATAAAGAATTACAATGCATAATGTCAGCCGAAAAACAAAATATCTTGCGCACAATGTAAATAGCGAAACTTATAATGAAACATAAATAGTTTGTACTGACTAGTTTCTGGTCCCTCCAGACGCTTTGTTGTGGGCAAAATGAAAGCATGATGGCATTGTGTCATTATTTGACCGTAAAGAACTTAGTCTCTTTAAGCACAGTCATGTCTGTGATAAATTAATTAAACTAAACATATAATAATTATCAATTATTAACTTTCAAAATCTGTTTACTATGCAGATACATGTACCAGGAAAACTATCTTTGTTATTGTAATTCCGTTTTACAAAACATAACCCTTAATTATTTGAAAGATGTTAAATTAAAATGATTAAATATTCACATGGACCAAACATAGTAAGCAGTACATAAACATGTTAATGTTGGAATAAATCAACAACATGCCTAAATGACAAATGACTAAATGACAATGTGAACAGCCGTGAAGCTGCCGTTCAAATGCATTTAACCCTTTAGCGACACGGTTGAGTTATTACTTATATGACGATAATAAATGTTTGACGATCGAAAGTCAGTGTAAGATTTCACTTTAATAGTTCCTCCCTGAGGTTTAGACGTCAGGTATTTATTAGGTGATTAGGGTCCACTTCCGGCACCATACCCCCTGCTATCTCCTCCAGAATTACTTCAATATTGAAATATGCGACCGTAGGTAGAAATTAATTAAAGAATAAATAAATAATAGATAAATCCCCGTTTAAGACAGTGCCTTAATTTGTATAATTCATAATGTATAATTATAAGTACGATATATTTTGAGTAAGAATAAAATACCTTATATAGCTTTGCACTCTCCCTAAGCCGTATTCGATCAACTATGGTAGCAACGCCCAATTTTAGCATATCATCGTCAGACATGTTTATTATTGCTTTTTCGTCAACTCTTTCCACTGAAAATCTCTCCAACAAAGCCATACAACCCGCATGTGACAAATCTGTACGATTTCCGAACGTTCGTAAAACGTTTCGCTTACTGAACGCACTACTGAACTGCTGTCCGCCATTTTGTCACAGGAAGTGGTTATAAACCACTATATTTTTGGTCAACAATACAGAAACGAACATAATGAAAGTGAACAACATCACGGAGATGAACGACATCACTAAATTTGACATAATAAGAAAGTGTCTCGACAAATCATTACACATTTAAGCAAGATAACACTATTATTTGACATTGTAAGATTGTGTTTAAACAAGTCAACGCATTTTTTGACAAAAGAACAGGACTATTTGACATAATAAGGCAGAGTGAAGACAAGGTAACACCGCATCTGGACACGATAGAATGACGGTTTGACATAATATGACTGAGTTTTGACATGTCAACACCACATTTAGACAAGATCAAACGACTGTTCGACATAATAAGACTGTATTTTGAAAAGTCAACATCACATTTGGACAAGATAACATGACGGTTTGACATAATAAGACTGTATTTTGACAAGTCAACGCCACATTTGGACAAGATAACATCACTATTTGACATAATAAGACTGTAATTGGACAAGTCAACACCACATTTGGGCAGGATCACACGATTGTTTGACATAATAAGACTGTGCTTTGACAAGTCAACACCACATTTGGACAAGTTAACATGACGGTTTGACAAGTCAAAACCACATTTGGACAAGGTAACACGACTGTTTGACATAATAAGACTGTGTTTTGACAAGTCAACACCACATTTAGACAATATAACTTGACGGTTTGACATAATAGGACTGTATTTTCACAAGTCAACATAAAATTTAGATAAGATAATACGACGGTTTGACATAAAAGGACTGTATTTTGACAAGTCAACACCACATTTGAACATGATAACACGACTGTTTGACATAATAAGACTGTATTTTGAAAAGTAATCATCACATTTTGACAAGATAACATGACGGTTTGACATAATAAGACTGTATTTTGACAAGTCAACGCCACATTTGGACAAGATAATATCACTGTTTGACATAATAAGACTGTATTTGGACAAGTCAACACCACATATTGACAAAATATCACGACGGTTTGACATAATAAGACACCTTCTGAAGAAGACAGAAAGAAATGTAACAACGTAAGAATGCTATGGCGTTCCATACTCTTCTATGACCAGTATGCGATGATAAAGCGTGTTCACCCTTGAAGTTTTGTAGATATGATATCTTTATTTACGATACAGTTGTGCACACCTCTGCAATTTTGAGATTAAAATTTTATTTGCGGAAATATTTTGCATTATTAGCGAGCGGACTTGGAAAATATACCAAGTCACAGGTTATAATTTACATTGGTATATTTATAATATCTTAATGTAAAATTAATTTATGGTATATTCCTTACTGTAATTGTCCATATGTGTTTCATAACGTAGAATGCGCTTTTCAAAACCGTTACATTTCTTTCAAGCTTGTCATTAACATTTGACATTTAATGTGTGATGGTTATCTAAAACAGTATTATAGAAGTGTCTGTATCGAAGTTATCTTCACTTTCATAAATGGATAATTATACAACTAAGGTTATTTTTTTTAACGTAGATACTATGAAAAATGAAATCATTAAGTTTAAAATAAAAAATATAAGCTTATTCAGAACCGTATAGAAGTTCGATATTCGCCGAACGCGATACAGTTGAACGATGAAACGGCAATAAAGAATCCAATTTGCGCGAAATGTTGTTTTCATATTGACATGTTTTGGGTGACTGCGTTTGTGTTCACATTCAATCGAGATGTGTGGCCTTGGTTTGGCTTCTTCAATTGTGGCGTGTTCTGAGAAAACTGGGCAAAATGCTTGTGCGTAAAGTGTCATCCCAGATTAGCCTGTGCAGTCCGCACAGGCTAATCAGGGACGACCCTTTCCGCCTAAACTGGATTTTCGCTAAGAAGAGACATCATTCAAACCAAAAATTCCACAAAAGCGGAAATTGTCGTCCATGATTAGCCTGTGCGGACTGCATAGGCTAATCTGGGATGACAATTTACGCACAAGCATTTTGCCCAGTTTCCTCAGAACACGACTCAATTGGTTTCATCCTGTAGTACATACTTTGCATTGAAATATTAGATTTTTCTCCTTTGGCATAAGTTAAACTCGATACCATAAATGTAAATGCAATGTTACTTCAAAAGAAAGTACCGTATTTCATGTTGGTGGCGTATAAATAAAGAGTCTCAATTTTGGAAGCTAGACTTGCACACGTTTGTTGAAATCGGTATACTATTTATTTTGCAAAGTTAGTTAACAATACTGCTATTACTACCTTTGTTCTCTTCTATAAGTTATACAGCTTTCGAGCGTTTGTCACATATAGTAATGAGATAAAAATAATAATATATATTTCACATGCAAAGATATGAAATAGTATTTTTCATAATGTACATGCCATTATATTTTGGTCATTAATTATTTTGTTGGTTTATACATGTTTCGTGTTCCTGATATATACATCCTTTTCGTCTCACCATGAAACATATGTATCGTATTATTATAAGTAGTAGTAGGCCCTTTATTTGTATAATTTTCACTTCTGTCATTGTTGTTAGACATATTATTATGGTAATCAGGAACGACACTTTCCGCTTGTATTGTTTTTTCTAGTTAAATAGAAAACTTTTCTAGGCGCAAATTCAGTTTAGGCGGAAAGTTTCGTCCCTGATGAGCCTGTACAGTCCGCACAGGCTAATCTGGGACGACAATTTACGAACATGCATTTAAACCCGTTTTCTCAGAGCGTGACTAATATGTTGTATAGTTTGTGTATGGACTTGTCAAAATTGACTTTATTTGATTATGAGATAAAAATTCAATGCGGATCTCTATGTCAATAAAGCAGGAAGTATAATAAACTATCGTTTAATTTTTGGTAAGATTGCATAAATCCTAATTTATTTTTTGTAAACCTATAGTCAACAAATACTTGACTTCGATAAATACAGGATCTCTAATATACACTTGAAGAAGTGAAATAAATCAAGGGTACACTGGCGATAAGGTTTTGACATTTTTTAAATGATTTACTACATGTTTGTTCAACCAAGTAGTATATATTAACTGGTATATAATATTGAATTAACTGGTTGGACGCAGGATTTTACCAGAGATAATACTATGATAATCTGATCGACACCGACAGAAATCAGTTTAAGTGTTTACCGTCCTCAGATGCAATTAATTAAATAATTACTTTATAACACATCGAGCGTATTTCTTTGAAAATGCGAGTGAAAGTGTTGATCTTATGATTCGATTTGTATGACAAAGTGTTTTCTACGTCAGAGTTATGTTTGAATGTCTGCTTTGAAGAACTAATGCAATATTATCTACATACTTTCAAAATAATTGACTTTAAATATCATACATTAACACACTTCCGACTTATTATCTCTTTGAAACAGCTGTTTCGTGATGATCAGCACGTTTATATAGGTCCAACTCTATTACAGCCTATTGCTGGTTCAATGTTCATGGCCAATATTATCAACCCATTCTTTGACTAAAGAATAAAGAAAAGTCTTAGACTTAATAAAAAAATATGTAAGATTTTGCATATATACAGGCTTAAATGGTGCTTATATCATTAAAATATTGTTTTTAACAATTAATTATAGAATTGTTGGTGTTAACTGCCGGGCTAGACTTGACTTCAAGTAGTTTTTGTAACTAACAGTTTTAAGAGAATTCTGTATTTTTAGACATTAGTCTATGAATCGATTGGTGAATACGGACCCGAGCAAATAATAGCCAATGCGCAAATGTGGCGTGTACTGAGAAAACTGGGCAAAATGCTTGTGCGTAAAATGTCATCCCAGATTAGCCTGTGCAGTCCGCACAGGCTAATCCGGGACGACACTTTCCGCCTTAACTAGATTTTCGCTAAGAAGAGACATCCTTTAAACGAAAAATTCCATAAAAGCGGAAATTGTCGTCCCTGATTAGCCTGTGCGGACTGCACAGGCTAATCTGGGATGACAATTTACGCACAAGCATTTTGCCCAGTTTTCTCAGAACATGCCACAAATTTTGTTAACCAAAATCATGTCTTATGTTTTAACTAACTAGAAGATAACAAATTTAATAAAACTGTTCCGATATTGCTATGTCAACAGCAATAAAGTATGTTTTAAGGATCCCACACTGTCTCACGTGATTATTACGCATCCCCGTCAAAACTTGAGCAAACACATGTTTTCACATTCACCTATAAAGTGTAGATTAAAAATGAAAAACAACTAGAACATGTTATTGAGTTTTCAATATAATGTTTGTTTCTCTTGTTTTTAATATTTATTAAAAAAAAGGATGATTTTAGTCGTGTTTGATTCCTGCCTCTTTCAAACAACGTTTAAAGATATTGCGGTAATATTCATTGAGTTTTAGAAAAAAATTGATCATTAAAAATGATCTTAACACATCGTACCTGTTTAGTATGTTTTTGTTAAGTTATTTGAAATACAAATAGTTCACGATAAACAAATGTCAAACATACGGAGTACAAGACCACACCTAATTTGCAACGATGTCTATATAAACTAAATATCTGAAACATGCAGCTATAATTCGAATTCGTCCCATTTGTTAGTGAGTCTGGTATACTTTAGGTAGGAGTGCTGGGTCACACTCCGGGTCCTCACATTATGAAGCCTCAGGCGCCGAATGAACTCATATACAGTCCAACTTGAGAACAGCGGTAATTCAAGGGAAATGACCAAAGTGACCGCTGTTTACATCTGACCGTTGTTCTCAGATGACCACTTTTTAGAAGGTTGGTGTTAAAAATCCACAGACGTCATCTGCGCTCGTTTCAGATAAATACGATGTTCACTTAGCGACATGAATTCCAGTGAATACAACTACGCCTTCAAATGCGTCATCATCGGCGATTGTCACGTGGGAAAGACGACGCTGCTTCGGCGCATGCTCGGGGAAGACTTCCCGCCAAAGCCCGCACCGATGCGAAACAGTCCGATTTCGCAACAGCACTTGCAATGCGTGGACAAGATTTTCACGACGTCTGAAGGAGATCGAGTGAAGTTGCAAGTCTATGATACAATGGGTGAGTTTCGATTTGATTGTGCGCCTGTCTTTGAAAACTTCGAGCGTTTTATTCCAATTATCGTTAAGGGAGCGGATACATTTCATTCTCTGTATACTAGTATCTTGTCCTTTAAACACCAGTGGGGCCAGTTTTACCGGACTGTGTTTCCATGTCTTTGGAACGTCTTATAATGAAACCGGCTTCACTGAGGCATGTCGAATGGGACCAATTTTGACGGAGACTCGTTTGATTTGGAACCAGTTTTGACTGAGAACGGTTTCACTGGGCCGATCTGAATGGGACCGAGTTGGACTGAGACGGATTTGAATTTGCCGGTTTAAATGAGACCAGTTTGAATATGGCCGAAATTTTGCAACACAAAAGAACTCACTTGCAGAGAAAGAACTGTCCTTTTCTCAGAAATGTAAGACATTGTCCCATAAAAGATTCCTGTGTTATATTGAGTGGATAAATGTATAAAATATCTTTAGTAAAATTGCGGCGGAATTATTTGATATTATTAAATGTTTTTTTTTAACGACGCCCTGAAAGTCGTTTTAGAATTACAACATGTCAATATCAACATGCACATTATTTTCATAGTTCATCCAAACATTAAAGTGCATTCGCAAAACACCTGTTTAACACTTTGATAACCATGCAGTTGACCTGAAAGTAGCACCTGCATTGTAGGAACTCTAAAAGTTAACGCCTATCTTGCAGGTTTAGAGCGACACCGCAGTCTGACGTTGTCCTACTATAGGGATGCCCATTGCTGCCTTATCTGTTACAACGTCCACAATCCACAATCGTTCTCCAATCTACACACATGGTGAGAGCTTAGAGCCCTATTCCTGAGATGCTTAACAATTGTATGTCTCGTTTCTAATGTTTATTTTACCGGTAAAACACTACGTCAGGGTGCAGGATCAACGGGGTTATCAGGGGTTTACACACGGACTCGACAAAATGTAAACACACCGTTAAGAACTTTATTTTTGGAAATATCTCAAGTTCTTCAAATACATTTGAAAAATCTTTTGTTCATAAAAGACAGTTTTTCTTGCAGTTTGTGTCGATAACTTAAGATTTAAGAATAAATCATGGAATACGTCTAAAATCGGTGCCAAAATTTCACGATGCGGGAAGCATAACCGTATACATGAATGCCGTACACATCGAAGTTTTTGCCCAAAACACAGTCTTATTAAATGAAGTAATTCTGGTGTATTTCACAATGCCATAAGCAGCATAAAACTGTCTTTTATGCACTAGTTGAAATTCTTTAGAAAAATTGTTTTAAAGAGTTATTTGAAACACAAAGCACCACTTACCGGTGTGTTCACATCCATTAACGTTTAAATGTGAACCCCATAAAGTTACGTGATCCCGCACCCTTGCGTTTAATGGATTTAAATACTCTTATTCTCATCAGACGTACACCATAAACACATTTTAATCGCACCACGTGGTTTCGAATATAAACTATATTTCTTGCAAACGAAATCGTTTTCAGTGAAATACATGGTCAGTGTGATTTTTTGTTTCATTAAAATTTATGACATTTTAGCATGCTTTGCATTTTTTTCGGTGGTTTGTGGCTTTAACAACAATAACATTTGGAGCCCTTTTAGGCAGACCGATTTCAATACTGAACACGTTTATATATTTTTTAAAATACATTTCATATGTATTATTCATTCTAAAGGCTAGAAGACGTAAACAAATACCTGGGCGGGGACACAAATTTGGTCAAGATATTGGTAGGAATAAACAGCCGGGAGCCGGATCTGCCGGAGAACGGTTCCGTATCCGCAATACATACGGAATTTGTGGATGTCGAACCAATCACTAAAACG
This sequence comes from Dreissena rostriformis, assembly GCA_007657795.1. Lineage (NCBI taxonomy): Eukaryota > Metazoa > Mollusca > Bivalvia > Myida > Dreissenidae > Dreissena > Dreissena rostriformis. Next base: position 36,200 of record VMBQ01003322.1, read on the forward strand.
CCTTCCGTGCTCGCGAATGCGCACGGCGCTCTCACGTGCGAAGTTAAACTCTGCGATAAAACAGACGTGGAAACGTGTTTTCAAACGGTGGTGGATTCGCTCATGAAACTTTTTCAGGATAAGGATAAACAAAACAAAATGCTGAATAGAAATGGCATTGTACATCTTACTGCCGACAGCTCCAAAACGAGCTCATGTTGCTAATACTTATATCCTGGTTGTGTGTAACTGCATAGTTATTGGTCATGAAATATGGAACGTCTTCACTGTCTAATAATACCAAAACGTGTGATATTACGTCAATCTGACTGTGCATGAATGCCTGTTACCATTATATATATATGCATAATCACAATATATAAATAGATAATAGATAATAGATAATTTGAATATATACAGATAAAGCATTAATATATAAAGATATAATTTTCTTATATATACATGTAGATAAAATGTAAAAATATACAGATACGAAAGTATTATACACAGATAATCTTCCATTGTATAAAGGCATAACTTCTTTATATGAAGGCAAAAGATCTTTATATGAACATAAATGGTTATGTAATACTGATAACGAATATTTTTCATTATATATAGGCATAACTTGTTTATATAAAGCAAAAGACCGTTATATAAACAAAAATCGTAATTGTCCTTCATCCAATTTTTTTCCATGATAATGAAATCCTTTCTACAGTCTTTCTCCAATCTACCACTTCAATTTGGACAGTTGTCATTTACTAGCATACTTTTTAGTAACGTCAGAACACCCAACCAAACAAACAATCAAATAGTGTTCCACAAATTGTGTGATTCGCTTACTTATAACATCTAGTAATGGAACACTATGTAAAACATGCGACGTATTTATGTGTATATTCGCACCAGTTTTAAAGTACATGAATATGTTTACCAGTGATAAAAAAACAACATTTTATTTTGTAAAATTAATTTCGTTAAGTGGTGCATTTACATTGAAGTATCCCATTTAATTATATTGAATTAGTATTGTTATAATTATATTGGACTTGCTATAATGTATTTCTGTACTTGCTTTCTGTGATGATTTTATGTCCAAAGTAATTTGTACTCTATCACAATATTTTTGTACAAAAGATATGTACTCGGTTTAGAAATCCCAATCAGTCTGTGCAGATTCGTTCATTCCACACAAAGACACAATCACGAGTCTATGCGTCTGTATCGCTGTAATCTTGCTCATTATAAATTTCACTGAAGTAAACAATTATTGATTTAATGTACCATATAAACATTGTTGATTATTTTTTTAACATTCCACAGTCATATTCATGTGTTGGATTTAGAATGATATAATATAATGTTGACATTGAAATCATAAATACTAGCTTTAAGTAAAAATAAAGTCTTAATTTTATTTCCCTCTTCTACTTAATCTTCCATCTTATAAGCATACTGACATCATTGCATATTTTAAAGAAGAATAAAACACATTTGTAATAATGAAATACAAATATTTTGACTTTTTGGAAATTATTTCCTCTTTTCGTGGACCACAACTTAGCAGGAGCATGTTTGTCAAAAAATGTTGTTCACATGATTCAGTTATTAAATTCTCGCAGGACTAGACGAAAGCATTGATGTCGCACCTCTGTAAATAGAAAATGTAAAGTTAGATAAAAGATATGATGTAAGGGCAGCGATTTAATGATAACCAATAATGTTAATGTATTATTCATGTTCCCCTAAAAGAATGTAATTATATATTCTTCAAATAACATCAGTTTCTTCTATTAAATAGATTTTTAAATTTTAAAATGTCTAATATTGTTCAATTAAAAAGAGAACAACAATCAAACGGAGTATTATAAAAGAGTTTGAAAACAAGATTAATGGTTGTTTCATCTAACGCCTAACTCTCTTTTTTTTTATTTGTCTAAAAACAAATTACATTTTATTGGTTTGTTCAGTTACATATTTTTATGTCAAGCATTTAACGGTTTTGTTCCACAATAATGGTTATGTGCAGACATTTACAACTTATGTTATCTAAATCAGACATGTTATAAGTTTTTGCCCGTAAATTAGGTAGCACCTATAATCATATTATAGAATAAAAGAAATACATTATCAAAATTTGAATATTGTGTTTTATTTGACCCTTTTAATATCATGTTAAACATATTCTGACATTCAATAAAACATTGACTATACAAAGTATTAAAGAAAATACAAATCTGAAACAGAACCCTTTACATTATTTGTTCAGTATGACTAGATATTATTGATTAAAACATCGGGTGACACCTGTGTCAATTCAAATTTATTTCGGCCGACGAAGGCACAGACAATTTTCGGGTGGTCAACTTTCAACGATGGGGCTTGATCATACGAACCACAAATGAACTCATATAGCGTCTCAGAGACATTGAGTTGCCGATTCGCACTACGCTATTTTCGTACTCATTCAGCCGTTTCGTCCTCAGTATCGTGCGGCTCTTTTTTTTTCAAAATATAAACGTTCGGACAGGACGATTTTTGATGGGCGGGCGGGGATGAGAATTTAGGAATTTATTTTGTATTGCCTTACTCTTTTATTTCTTATGTCAAATACAAACTACAAAGAGCCAATGTCAACTAATCAAATTTTATTTTAAGTTTTATGATTGATACACTATATCCATATACTATACACATACAATAATCATTATAATTCATTCCCTTTCCTGTCATATGTCAATAACAATCTTTAAGAAGCCAATTAAAAAAATATTAAGTTGTGTTCATTATTTTACTCTAAACACAACTGTATTGCATTATATTTATAAATAATTAACAATTGCATACATCGCAAGCCGTGACGTTTGTGATGGAAATTAACTTAATAAACCATTTAACATACTTAACACTTTATATATTATATGATATATATATATATATATATATATATCACTAAATAACTAAACTATTTAGAACCTAGTTTAACACAATGTCTGTCGACAGTTGTAATTTATTGGGGGCTTTCTTCGTTTGTTATCCAGCGTGAATGATTTACATAAGGAACTTACATGGCGTAACATGAATTTATCGCGTTATATAGTAACTTCAGCTGGTGAAAAACAACAACAGCATTACTGATCCCAGAAGAGCTATTGTTTTGCAATGTATTGTTATGCCTTTTTGCGTTTGGAACTTCGTATCATTTAATTTCGTTGGAATGCAGATCGTACAAATTAACGCTGCTTTTCCAGATTCAATATGCCAATGATTGGCATGGTTAAACTGTTTTGAAAAACATCATACATAAACATTGTTTCCATATGTATATAAGTATTCGTAAACACTGTTTAAATAATTAGTTTAACGATTTATTTTCTGTTTGGTAATTATAATAAATATTAAAAAAATAAACGGGATATGCGGATCTTCGAAATAGCATTTTTGCATTTTATATATGTGTAAACGCGTCATTCGGATGGAGGCCTACAGCAACCGAAAGATATGGCATACCTTCTTTAGGTCATTTAAGTAAATACTAATATGAACAGAAAATACACATAGATACCCAAAAATGTGTTCAGTTAGCATATCTTTTTACATGGATGTGTATTTATAATATTTAAAATGCTCGGTAAAATGTCTGCATCTTTTCTATGTTCATGATGTTTTGTTAATTCAGCAATACTTGAAATTTCTTAATATGCATTATTATACATATAATTTATACTCGTCAAAACAAAATATCATTTAATGTCCACATACAGTAATTGGGTCGTCAATTAAAAGCTAAAATAGTAGACACCATTATTTGCACATTCAGTCATGAATATATTTTGGAAAACTATTGATATGTTTACAATTAACAGTTGTTGTCTTCTTGAATTCGTCCTCACAAAATGAATGAACGGAGGCGTATATATTTCTGGACATTACTTGAAATAAACTAACTGTCAGTCTAACAACAGTTAAGTGGCATTAATGACTATTCTCTTTTCATTCCAACATTGAAAACTAGTCTAATAGCCCCGTTAGTCATGGGCAAGACAATTATACAGATTAAACCTTTTGATAAGGCTCAGGCGTTTGGAGAAAGCATGGACAAAGTAATTGCCTGTTTTCCATCTCTAAACATGTGTGTTATGTTCCTATTTGCCCCTGGAAAAGAGCTCTAATTATTGGTTGCAAAGAATACGATTCGTTATATGTAAACATCTTTATTGAATCATAATTTCCTGGTGATTTCCAGTTACAACGCGTTCAGTGTCATTCTCAAAGGTTTGCAAAGCATCGGTCACGTCTTGTTAAGCGTCGGAGATAATATTAAGATGTCGAAACACTTTTATAAGGATCATATCTACTTTTTCCCAATACCTAACTTAGCTGTACTTAATTTGGTTCGTGATACACTGTGTTTTAAAATATCTAACTTCACTTAACGGTACTTTCATTTTTTCGTGATACTCTAGTTTCAGACATTTAAATTATTACGCAATGATATTTTTAAGTATTTAATATATCATTAGATTTGATAAAAGAGGTATTATACACTTACATTTTCAAAATTTATTTTATGCTTTCTGGTGGTTTATAGAGAAATATCAGTGAATTAAAACTGATAATCCACTGTTACAAACAGAGAAAACTACATTGGAATTGAATTATCGATAATTTTCAGTGTTATACTGTGAAATGACGTCGTTTTCATGACGTTACGACGTCATCATTTCCGTAAAAATACAACAAAATCAGTTGTAAGCATTAAATAAAAAGAAAATTTGTTGGATTTGGAGGAATATTGATTTTAATTCACTCGTAATAATAGAAAAAAATATATTTTCTATTACCACTCGTGAATTAAAATCGATATTCCACCAAATCCATTAAATATCCTCTATATATTCTAAATGTACTTCCACCGCGAGACTCATTCAGTCATTTTGTAATTTTCACAACATTGTCTTTGACTTTAAGACATCAACATTTTTTCACGATAAGATGGTATTTATATGTCCGCGACTAAACTGATTTCTGTATTGGAACATGTTAATAGATCCGATAATAAAATGCTCAGTTAAGGGGTGTCCAGAAAGTGCATTCATATACTCTGTTATATATATACATCATATACCAACATTGTATATAGCATGAAATAGTGATGAACAAAGGTACAAATGGATAAATATCATTGTGTATGCCTTAAATTCATTTATTGACAGAAAAAAGAGAGAAATGAAAGAAAAGAAAGAAAAGTTGCACACAGACAGAAACCTGGACAAAGATGCCAAATGCTGATGTACGCATCCTAACCTTTTTCAGTGACAAATATATAAGTTATTTATAAAGTCAAAAGTTGTGTATGCTAACAAGTTCTTTAATTACTGAACATCGTTTTTTTTCATATATTAATATACTACATCTATTCATATACTAATTTTTCTTGACGTATTAAGTATTGGTTATCAACTGAAATGTTTGCCTTACAGTATTCAACCTGTTCAATCCACATGTAATTGTCATATGATTGTTTGATGTTTTGTCAAACGCACCAAAAGTAAAATTACTGATCAAGTCACGAACTTGGTTGTCACTTTGGGTCTTCACCACCTCTATGTGTGTTGTTTCAATTTCAACGAGAGGAAAGGTGTGTCGAACCTGCTCCGAACACTTATATGAGGTAATGTTTGTCCTGTAAGTCTATGTATTCTATGTTTATATATAAAACAATGACCATAGTGAAACAATTGAAATTCTATCAATAAGTATATTATGATAACGTCATATCAATATTACAAAAGTGTATCTCTTGTGTTCTTATAATATTTAACGGTGTATATCAATAATTGTCAAGAAAAGCAAAAGCGCTCCTTACAACGACCTACTGTTTGCTATAGTGCTGTTATGAACATTGTATTTTAGCCTGAGTTTTATTAAGTACAGAGCAAATTGCTTTTAAATTGGATCCTTTTTGTAAATTTATCAGAGTGTGAGAACGAACTATTTTGACAGCCCTCGTATTGGCATAATAACTAAAAACGTATTTTGACACAATTAATGTAAGCTTAACCTTTATGCATAGGCTAGCGATGCATACATCATATCTGAATAATGTAGAAAAAGAGTAAATATGAAGCATAGGGCCCATAGAGGTATCCGATCCAGCTATATATTCTATTTTAACTTCACTAAAAATATCACCAGACCTGTACATTAATATTGTAATTTGCTATACATCAAACAGTTGAATACGAACCAGTCGATGTCATGACAAGGAACTCATTTATGTAGATGTACACGCACTATTGGCATTAATAGGGGAATGCTGTCTAGACTTTTCAAAAACACAACATTGTTTAAAATATATACCTGGTGCCTCTAGCGATGTGGTGTACATCTATGGCTTTACTATATATGCAAATTGAAATTAGACAACGAATGCAGTAGACCTTATACATAATTGATGACCTTTTATTATATGCTTTTCAGTAGAATATATCATTTTAGTGGTGTTAAGAATTCGATTTCAGTTACAGTGACAGTCAGCGGAAATCTAAACAAACTTGCAATCTTGTTCATTTAATAACATCGGTCCATCTGTAATAGTTACTTTTCCTGGCAGTCGAACACACATTTAGCATGTCAAAGCGCTTTCACAACTTTTATATACATAACATTTTGCAATTGTGGTATCAGTTTAAAGATACATCTGTCCTTTTTATTAATAGCAGTCAAAATTACAACGTCTCGCAACTTCTAAGCAAGTGAAATTCGACCAAATGCAAGCAACCTCGGGAAAACGGGGCTTCGGCAGTGAGATTTCGACAAAAGCACCGTTCTTAAATAAACGCACCCCCAAACGTTCATCTTTCAACCTAGTCCCCACTGAAATACACTTACATGTTGCAGACACGCATAGTATACAGCAAATAATCACAAAAAGCATGGGTGCGATCGCTAAATTGCTTTAAAACCAAAAGAGAAAATAAAGAAATCGGAACTACTTTCGATTTCTACACATGATTGAGTGTTTTGTAACCTTAAAGGAAACTTAAACGTTTGATATCATGGAAAAAACGCATCTACATCATTACTAATCTATTTGTACCACAAATACAAAATTTCAGGTCGATCCAACTACTAGAAATACCCCAAACACGTATTGGAGTATGACACATGATAAGCCATCTGGCTTGCATTTTCTGTACTTGGATTCCGTAGGCAAGGCAACCTAAAATTCGCCTGTTAATCATATTAAACAACAATATTATCAACATTTAGACTTATTTGCCACAAAAGCATGGGTGCGATCGCTCAATTGCTTTTAAACCAGAAGAGAAAAGGAACTCTTTAGAAAAAGCTACTAACTGATTTAGTGTAATATAACCTTGCACACATTTTGATGACGTCATGAGACACAAATGTATGCCTTTAATTAATCTTGATCTCGATCTAACTGATCTAATATTTATTACATTCATGGCGATATAAAAACTATACATTCTCAGTGACAATCGCCGCCAGTGAATTTTGTTTTCTACAACGGCTCGTGAAATAAAGTCCAATCATAAACCAACTTAAACAAATAACTCTTCGATTTTAATCGCACAAACATACATGACATTTGCCCGAATCCTATGTACGTGTATATAAAATGAAAACCATTTGAATGCATTTAAGGTAAATTGCACTTAGATGTATCTTTAAATTAATTGATGAAATTCGTTTTATCATGTACATGTTAATTGTCATTATTTGGTTTACTCGCGTTATGATGATACGTATTGTGTATTTATCATTTTAGTTTAGCAGCGAAAAACATTTCTGGCACAAATAAGAAACATTGTGGATATTTCACAGATGCATAGGCTGAGGATTTTACTGATTTAAAGCTCATGCATATATATAAGACGAACTCCGGGAAAACTGGGCTTAATGCATGTGCGTCAAAAAACGTCCCAGATTAGCCTTTGCAATCCGCAAGACAATTATTATAATTTTTAAGTGCGTGTCACTATGGCTATTGTTCGCCAAATTTCTTCATTAAATATGCAAACATCAATAAAAGATTTAAATATTGAGTCATCTAATTGCTAAAACAGAACTCAATAACACAAACACAACTAAACCATCGAACTTTTCCTGCAAAACACTTCTCTTGTTTGCCTAATAACCAGTTCGAGAGAGGTCATCACTTCCCGAATTAACCAAAAAACACCCGCAGACATTGTATAAAGCATGGCACGTTTAATAATGACAATACGGAATGATAAAATCGCATGTCACTGTTAAATGCTACATCGGTTTCTTATTTTTTACTAGTGTTGGCATAAATATAAAATTCAACATTTGTATTAAGTCTTACATGAGACTTGATGTGTCTTCCCGTTGAAAGGAAGTGATAATTATTATGTTACATGTGTTCGTGTGTATTTTGTTTGCTGAAGTAAGCTGTTTCATGTACTTGAAATTCGATATTTGATAATATCAAATATAAGTTTGATTATTATTATAAATAGGAATTTTGTGCAAAGACAATCGGAACACTGTTTTAGAATGACATTAAAATGATTACTTTAAAGGCCCTATAAAGGTGACGGTCCGTAATTATTTACCGATTTTTAACTATTTTTTTCATATTTTATTTATAAAGGTTATCAAAAAACAATATACATATGCTATTGGACATTACCATAAAAAAATGAGCAATACAACTTGTTTTGAGCTCAAAATACTGTGTCCTCCAAGTCAATTGTGTTTACAAACAATCAGTTTATTTACATCGCTGTTTACTCGGGAAAGTGAAAGTGAAAGTGACTCAGGTCACCAAAAATATATCGTTGATTTTCAACGTTTTCCAGTATCACTCACAAAGTAGGTCTCTTCTAAATGGTTAAAATGTTTGTAGTGATCTAATAAGTTACTTTCTGCTGGTAAAAAGTTGTTTAAAATAGAATTAAAATTGAATTTTCTTTCGGCTATTTTGAGCATACGTCACCGCTTTGAGGCTACACCACGTTAGTTGCAAAGTTGTAAACATTTCTTCCAATTATGAAACGGGTATATCTTCCATAATTATTCACAACGTTGCACCTAAGTTGTGTTATTAGCATTTTTTATGCCAGAGTAAATGCAAGAGTAATCCGGTAAAAATGAGACCAGTTTATATGAATAATAATTGGATTTGTCACCTTTACAGGGCCTTTAAACTGAAAAGGTTTTACGGAATTATAAACTGTAACATCAACAACAGTTTCGAAGTAATGGCTTTTCTAATAAATTGTCAAAAGATAATGGATGTATGACTCTCCAGTTTGTCATGAGCCAGATAACTATACAGATCAGCAGATTTTAATTAGCCAATTGTTAAGAGAAAAGCTTGGACAAAGAAATTTTCATTACTCAACATATGCTCAAGAGTAACGATTGCCTACTCGTAAAGATCACTTATCATTGGTGGCAAGAAGTAGACGCGTTCTCTAGAACAATTTGCATTTTCTAGAATCTGCCTTCATTTACGGTAACAATACAGAAACGAGGCTTATGCATACGGAAATGACGGAACTACTTCCAAACTAAATACGCTTACTATTTGTGTACAGAAAGTATCGCATGTACCGTTTGAAAAATCTAACTTCATGCTGTATCTGTGAATTCGAAATACCATGTGTTTATCTCGCCGTATTAAACATGTGTTTCCTTGCTTAAACATACATAACTCTTAATTAAAGACTAATCACCAACTTAATGATAGACCAGTAATTGTCCGTAACTAAATTACACACTGATGACATTGTCTGAAGCAAGTTGCGTCTAATTATAACATTGAAAAATGATCAAATTGCATGTCAGAGTTATTCGGTTCAGTTTGTTCTGATTTAAGCAGGTCTCCAGTCGTAAAGGTCACACATTTTAGCATAAGTGTAGCACTGTTTTGTTTTCGATCAACATATATCGGTATCAGAGAAATTGTAAATTGATATTTGGTATACGTTCACACATTTGCTATCAATAGCAATATTGACAGCTCCATGTACCCACATTTGATCTTCATAAATATATACCTGCATCACAGATGTACCTATCAAAGGTGCATAACACCAATTTGCATCGTATTTACGAAAGATTTCGTTATTTATATATATATATGAGCACAGACAATTATCATTTGAAAAATTTTCACTTATAACGAAATCTGTGATGCATATATACAATTCCTATCGTACAATTCATCTTATTTTCGTTCGAATCGCTGGACATTTAAATTGCTGACCAGATAAGGACTTAAACGCTTTAATTAAATATTCTTTATTTCACATAATTTTGTTTCGCTTCGGTACCCATCAATATTATTATAAACTTACATCACATGGTTTTTACTCCATTACTTGATAGAACGTTTTATGCCGAGTTCGGGCGACTATTGCCTGACGAGTTTGTCTTTGGGCCATGCAGGCGTTAAACGGAAAACTTGTTTTTAAACCCAATCTTTCATTGATAAGGTAGAAATGCCTGTTTTCATTCACCAAAGTTAGGCTTGCTTTCATGTAATCAGTACTAATATGTGTCTTTTTTATCTTTGGACATTTATCGTTATATGTATTTACACTCTTATGATTCTTACTTTAATGTACATAGTTTGGAAAAAAACATTATTATTGAAAATTGAAACATATATATCAAGGAGTCTAATTCAATTGTTGACATGTATCCGTAAATAAAATATATTGCATTCTAAACAACCCGGTCGTTGTTTTTTAGACGAGATACATAAGGATTGTACCGTTTTTCAACTAGGGTTTTAATGTTTATTTCAGGATAATGTTCACTCATTTATGTCTCCATCTTTTGGCAATTATTGTTATTGATGTATATTAGCTCACAAATGAAAGTAACAGCCTAAATACTCTAAAAATCAAACATAAAATCAAACAGAGAGAACAGCAAGTAACATTACAAATCTCTAATGAAGAAATACCTAAAAAAACTGTTACTTTTGGTCTACCGACATAACATAATATATGCATTTAATTCGAAAAAGTTATGTTTCATTTATAAATGTCCAATTATTTTGTTCAAATTCAAAATATTTCATACACACTTAATTAATATTTTATTTACATATACAATGTGCAATTAATTCTAACTGTTAATTTAATATGAACACAATACTATTAATTGTTTTCATTTCGAACACATTACAGTCAGATTTATATGTATGTTTTAAAATTTGGATTTTCAAATGCGCAGAAAGTATAAATATTTTTTCTACAGGTAATTATTACTTTATAAAATATAAGTGAAAACTAATTATTAATTCACTTATGTTTTATTATTTAACTGAAGTTGCGATCGCCTGTTTTCCTTTGTGGCTCAATATTTTTTTGCAGTTTAACTGTCAAAGGAACGCTAGTAGTATTAGTTAGTATTTCAGAAACATATAGATTATCTGTTCCAAACTTCCTTCCAAGGCAAATAACATATATTTGCAGTTACTTATAACTCTCTAAATAGTTATTTAGTCAATAGACATTGCCAATGAATTTTGTAGACAACAACAATTATTGTGTTTGAGATAATTGCATGTTCACATGGACGTAGTTATATATTCAATTATTGGTCGACTAGTTATTTATCCGCGTATTGAAGCCCCATTAACGCTTAAAATCAAAAAATATTTCGTAATCTATTTCGTAAAATAAAGTTAACACATAAAAAATCAGTGCAATAGCCAAAATGTCAACGCCAGATGTGGTTTGGTTACATAGATTAAACGACGATACAAAATGCTCGTTTTTATTTTTTGTGGCACATTATATTCCATTTTTATATCACGCAACGCTATCTATTCATACGACACACGGACTCTAAATTGGTACATACACCTGTGTTGAAGTTGAATATATTGTACCACAAACAATAAAACAGAGGATTTTGTATCTTGTTAAATCTATATTACCAGACCACATCTAGCGTTGACATTTTGGCTGGTGCTATAAGGAATACTGATTTGGTATGTGTACACTTTATTTTACGAAATATTCGTTGATTTTGAGCGTTAATGGGGCTTTAAGCAATTCGAAAAAGTTAATTTATTTTTAAAGTCCAAGTCTAATTATCTGGATGTTTAAATCTGTGTTAAGTACATGTAAATAAGACAAAATTCATTAAGATTGGTTTCATGTTGGTTTCATATTACAAAATGACTTCAAACAATGCCGTTTCACGTCTGCCATAAAAGTCGTAATTAAATGCAAGGGATTAAAAATCTGATTCCGACTGTTGTTTGCAAAAGCTTTGAGGTATACAACTGGTAATAATATGTTTTGTATAACATTATATACAATGGTATTGTTTCGTCTTTTTTCGCTTGCATCTCGTTAACTGTATAGGTTTGTGGATCTCACTAAATAATACTGCTTTAAGGCGCATCCACAAAACAACTGAACAATTTCAAATCAATTAAACCTTTTCCATGTGTCCACAATCCGAATCCACAAAACACGTGTACATGAAATTAATAAAAGGCGATGTAATGGGAGTGCGGTCACGTAATCATAGATATGTATACGATTATCATGGTTAGCTTGTTTCTAAATCACCATATGCTTGCATTACTTGCATACAGCCATGTACAAATGTTTAAATAATAATGTTTAGTGATATTTGTGGAAATACTACGTTTCAATGACAAATTTCTCACATTGCATTTGGTCGGATGCGCATACATGGAAGATCGCTACATCGTTTTATTTATGCGTATGCAGATACGCTACAGAACGATTACGAATTGTATTTATACAAATATCTATACCTGGAAAGGCGTTTGTGCATTTTATTAGTTCGTTTACAGATGCATGCAATGGCATTTCCACTTAGTTGTCATGCGATTGTTATTTACTCCTACAAATGGTTCCTTTCTAAGATAAATAAAATGCAAGACCAAAAACAGCAGTTTAGTGGCATAAATGGTTGCTTGCTAATAGAAAATAGATACCCTAATGGCACCGTTTGTCATGGACCAGAAAATTATACTGATTAAATCTTTTGATTAGCTTCAACAAAAGCTTGCCTGTATTCCGTCGTTAAACATACGTTAAAGTGTTTCGATTTGCTCCTGGAAAAGATCTCTAATATTTGGTTGCAAAGAAATAGAAGCTTTCTGTTTGAACATTCTAATTATACCATCATACTCTTGTATCTTCCGGTTACAAAGCGTTTGAATGACTTTCTGATGTTTTAGCTTTTTTTTCATCAAAACATAGAGTCCATTTTGTAAAGAGAATTGAACTCGTCTTGTTAAACATGTTAACATTTTGAAACAAAACATCTATGGTTCCGTATGTTTATGTATATTTAATACATTCACATCCGCGTTTGTTAATAATTATGTTGTGCTTGCACATTTAATGAATAGATTATTATGAAATTAAATATTTCGAAATCATCCACTCACCAAGAAATATTTTGAAAGTAACATGGGACGTAGACAATCTGGTTGGTTTACTAAGAACAACATATTAAAAATCTGTATAAATCGAGATTTCAAAACATTTCATTGCCACATGAATTATAACACGTAATGTTATTTTAGTACTGGCCACTCACTATTGAACATATCAATGTAAAGGAGGTCTCCTAAGGACAGTAGCATGACATAGATGATATTTGTTGGATGTGGTGGACTATAGCCTTTAATTCGAGAGTGATCATACAAAATATTTATTTTTTTCTATGATCACGAGGGATTGAAAATCGATATTCCATTTTCTTTTTATTGTATGCCTACAAATGATTATTTTTGTTCTTTTGCTGAAATAATGACGTCGTAACGTCATGAAAATGACGTCGTTTCCCAGTATAACAGTATACAGTTATTTCATGGATGCGCGGTGAACAGTCAAAAATGATGTCCCAAGATATCAGGGATGACTTTGGCACTGTTGCCCGAGGCCGATAGGACGAGGGCAACAGTTCCAAATGGTAGCCCTGATACCGAGGGACAACAGTTTTTACTGTTTACCAATCATCCATGAAATAACTGTTTTATTAACTGATCAAATTTAGTCTGCACGAGCGGGCAACAGTTCAAACTATTGACCGGTCAGCAGTTCGAAATATTCACCGGTAACAGTTTAAAACATTACAATATTAATTTTTCGACGAGGAAATAGCAAAAAATAATTAATTATAATTTATATATGGCATCAGGAAATAATACAAATTATCGATAATTTTCACTTTTAATTTTCGTTGTTTGAAACAGTGAATAATCAGTTTTAATTCACTGATATTTCTCTATAAACCACCGGAAAGCATAAAATAAAACATGTGTCAGAATTGCTTCATTGGTCTGTATCATGTCAACTATTGCCAATATGAGCATGCGCATGCGTCTCAACATTAAGCTTACTGCTGCGGGGGGAATTAGCACGTGCACGTGCACAAGATTTAAATTTTAACGCGGCCCTAATGTGCATTGGTGAGAGTTCATTCATCAAATGTCTTATTATTGGTTAGCTGCATTGAATGCACACTAGCATTCCCGCCGGCATAAAACAGCAACTGTGGTTTCCAGATGATTTATGAGGCGTTTCCAGGTAGACATGGTGCTCAGCAAATGTTTGTGCAAACACGGCCCAAGTGCTTTATAACATTCCACAGCACAGTGGACATGTTGAAAAGCAGTTAACTTTTCAGTTAAGTTGTGTGCATTATTTTACTCTAAAGACAACTGTATTACATTAGGTGTATAAATAAATTAACAATTGCATACATCACAAACCATGATGTATATGATGGTAAATATATATATATATATATAATTATTTTATATATATTATTTTTTAATCGCATATTGTTTTACATTCAGAGTGTTCCTATTTTGGACCGGATCGCTAGACATTCAAATCACTGAACAAATTAGAACCTAGTTTTACACGATGTCTGTCGACAGTCGATTGTTATTTCCCAGAAGATGGCGGGTTTCTTCGTTTATGATCCAGCGTGAACGATTTTCATTATAAATTTACATGGCGTAAAATGAAGTTATCGCGTTAAACAGTAAGGGACAACAAAACTTCAGCTGGTGAAAAAACGACAGCATTACTTATCCCAAAAGAAGCTTTTGTTTTGCACTGTACGCAATTATATTGTTATGCCTTTCTGTGTTTGCATCTTCGTATCATTTAATTTCGTTGGAATGCAGATCTTACAAATTAAGCTGCTTTTCCATTTTCAATCATGTATGATGCCAACGATTCGCATGGTCAAACTGTTTCAAAAATATCACGAATAAACATAGTTTGCATAAGTATTCGTAAAAACTGTTTCAATAATTATTTGAACGATTTATTTTCTGTTTTGTAATAAGAATAAATATAATAAAAATGTTACAAAAATCTATGGGATATGCGGATCTTGGTTTGTATATATGTGTATACGCGTCTTTCGGATGGAGGCCCACGGCAGCCTAAAGATATGGCATACGTTCTTTTGGTCATTCAAGCAAATACTAATACGAACAATAAATACACATCCATGTCAAAAGATGTGTTCCATGTCAAAAGATGTGTTCATCTTTTGACATTGATGTGTATTTGTACTCTTTAAAATGCTCAGTTAAATGTCTGCATATTTTCTATGTTCATGCTATTGTGTTAGTTTAGCATTACTTGGAATCATCAAATATGTATTAATATAAATATAATGTATACTCATTGAAAGACAATAGCATTTAATGTCCACATACAATTGTTTGGTCCTTAATTGAAAGCAAACACACGGGAAAGCATTATTTGCACTTTCGGTGATTCAAATATTTTGGAAAACTATTGATAAGTTTACAATTTACAGTTGGTGTCTTCTTGAACTTGTCCTCACAAAATGCATGTAAGAAGGCGTTACTATTTCTGAAAATAACCTGAAATAAATTAAGTGTCAGTCTAACAACAGTTTACTGGAATTAATGACTATTCTCTTGTCATTCCAACATTGAAAACTAGATGGTCTAATAGCCCCGTTTGTCATGGGCAAGACAAAAATACAGATTAAACCTTTTGATTAGGCTTAGTCGTTTGGAGAAAGCATGGGCAAAGTAATTGCACGTTTTTCATCACTAAACATATGTTTAAGTGTTCCCATTTGCTCCTGGATAAGATCTCTTATTATTGGTTGAAAAGAATACGATTCGTTATAGTTAAACTTTGTTTCTGTATCATAGTACTCTGGTGCCTTTCAGTTACAAAGCGTTCTGTGTGATTCTGAAAGGTTTGCAAACATCGGACTCGTCTTGTTAAGCGTCGTAGAACATATTAAAATTTCGATATGGTATGATTATCCTTTGGGTCTTCACCACCACTATGTGTGTTGTTTCAATTTCAACGAAAGTAAAGGTGTGTCAAACCTGCTCCGTACAATCACATGATGCAACGTTTTTCCTGTAAGCCAACTTATTTTATGTTAATGTAAAAAAACAATGACCAAAGTGAAACATTTGATATTCTATCAATAAGTATAGTATGACAACGTCATATCAATCTTAAAAAGTGTATCTTTTTTTTCTCATACAATTCAACGGTGTATGGCAAGTTGTTAAGAAAAGCCACAGCGCTCCTTAAAACAACCTACTGTGTGCTATAGTGCTGTTATGAACATTGTTTTCAATCTTTTTAGTATATTCCATTATGATTAAGTACAGAGAAGTTTGCTTTTAAATTGGTTCTTTTTGTAAATTTATCAGAGTGTGAGAACGAAATTTGTTGACAGCCCTCATATTGGCATAGCAACTAAAAAAATGTTGACACAATAAATGTTAGCTTAACGTTTATGAAGAAGCAAGTGATGCATACATCATATCTGTATAATTTAGAGTAAAGAGTAAATATGAAGTGTATGGCACATAGAGACATACGATCCAGCTATGCCGTATGCTATCGTTTAAAATACATAATATTCTATTTTTATTTCACTAAAAATATCATTAGACCTGAATTAGTTAGAAACAGAGTTAAATTGAATTCGAATAATATCATGTGGAAAGAAAAACAAAAACTATTATTGTGAGAAGTAGATTGATATAATAATCAGCCTGCTGCCAAATAGAGCCGATTATAGACGTCCGGCAAAGCTCTNTAATCAGCCTGCTGCCAAATAGAGCCGATTATAGACGTCCGACAAAGCTCTGCCGTATGTTATCGTCCAGTTTAAGCAAGACTGGAAATCTTTGAAACATGATTGTTTTGTTTTATCAGTAACAAATTAGAACAAAGTTGACTAAATACGCATCGAACTAAGCCAAAACATATTCCGTATAGTGTTTTGCCATGCTTTATAGTAAACTTAATTCGAATAAAAAACTCGCTCTGACCAGTCATCAATTTTGGTCAGACTGGTATTCAAATTGGTCAGACTGGTAAGCATTCGATTCAAATTGTCATCAATTTTGGTCAGACTGGTAAGCATTCGATTCAAATTTTGCCAACAATAGTGTCGTTAAAATTGAATTAAAATTAATGGATAGAATAACAGAAAATATTATTGCATTTCGCTGTAAATGTATTGTTATGAGCATCGCATTATTCGAGTCGTTTATTTAAATTGAAATTTAGTTTGTTGCCAACATTCATGATTAAACGTGAAAGAACTATGGGACATTAAAGACTGCTAACATTTATTATAAGACGTTAACAACTATAGGACTTTAAAGACTGCCAACATTCATGATTAAACCTACAAAACTATAGAACTGGCCACTGAGCTCAACAACCAGCATTCCCGTGCAGGAGATTGCTCCTCGTACTGTTGCATGTCAACAAGCACCTGCCACAATTGCTTCATTCGTCTGTTTTATTTGAACTGTACCAAAATAGCATGCCTTCAGCATGATTCAACGCAAACTTATCATTGGAATCGCCGCTGAGATTCGTCTAAACATTAAGCATATCCCTTCTGGGGACTTTGCATCAAGTCCGTAACATGACAACATGCATGTGTAAGAGATCTGAGGTTTGTATCGGACGATATATACACTGGTGGGAGTTCACTCCTAAAATTGTTTCCTAATTCGTTTCCTGTATTGACTGTCGGTAGTTTTTTTTTCAATGTAAAATACTGTTTAACCCTTTGGCAATTTTTATGTTGAACAAAAATGGACGAGTTTAAATTGAACTGTTTTAAATATCTTCTGTAGAATNCAAAAATATTACAAAAATCTATGGGATATGCGGATCTTTGAAATAGCGTTTTTGGTTTGTATATATGTGTATACGCGTCTTTCGGATGGAGGCCCACGGCCGCCTAAAGATATGGCATACCTTCTTTAGGTCATTCAAGCAAATACTAATACGAACAATAAATACACATCCATGTCAAACGATGTGTTCATCTTTTGACATCGATGTGTATTTATACTATTTAAAATGTTTAGTTAAATGTCTGCATATTTTCAAAACTATAGAACTGTCCACTGAGCTCCAAAACCAGCATTCCCGTGCAGGAGATTGCTCCTCGTACTGTTGCATGACAACAAGCACCTGCCACAATTGCTTCATTCGTCTGTTTTATTTGATTAGTTACCAAAATAGCATGCCTTCAGCATGATTCAACGCAAACTTATCATTGGAATCGCCGCTGAGATTCGTCTAAACATTAAGCATATCCCTTCTGGGGACTTTGCATCAAGTCCGTAGCATGACAACATGCATGTGTAAGAGATCTGAGGTTTGTATCGGACGATATATACCCTGGTGGGAGTTCACTCCTAAAATTGTTTCCTAATTCGTTTCCTGTATTGACTGTCGGTAGTTTTGTTTTCAATGTAAAATACTGTTTAACCCTTTGGCAATTTTTATGTTGAACAAAAATGGACGAGATTAAATTGAACTGTTTTAAATATCCTCTGTAGAATTTAGGGATATTTAATTCAAGTTGAAGGAAACAAACATGTGACGAAAATTAATTGATTGCCTCTTTTGCTGTTATAGTCAGTGTTATATCCATAGAAGAGCTACAACTTTATTGCGTACTTCTCAACTACCCGTTCATTAAAACTGCCGATGATATAATGTTTGAAAGTATTCTACATTCCAGTTGATGACAACGTTTCACATGTACATTTCAGACGTGGCATTCATTACATGCAGGTGCAAACACGGAACAGATATTACAATTTAAAGTGTTTCTTATCATACCTCCGAACACTTGAAGCCAAATCAGACGATGCAATGACACGCAATATTTACACTAATTGTAGAGTGCCGTCTAGACTCCAGCAATTTGTGATATATCTAGCTTCAATAATTAATCTGCTTATTTAAATATGGGACGCGGAAAACCATGTAAATCATTAATGATTGTGTATTTGATCACATTAGCGATATTTGCGCAAATTTGCCAATTACATCTAACGCGTATTTGAAAACAAACATATGCATGTATATAGGAAACTGACATTTTTTTTATACACGAATCGAAACAAGACATATTCTATTGTTTGGTCGTTGTGAGTATGTCGNGTGATGAAAAGCATGGCGATTGAATAACTCAAGAGGAATATATAGCTAGTGTTGATAAATACTTGTATAGAACGTAATGTTAAGGCACATGGCTCCATGTGTATTTAAACAGACATACACTTCCAAGTATACCATTGCTGTTCTATTTATATAAAAAAAAGAAAACAAGAATGAATTATAATAATAGCCTGATTATATTTATATATATGCACGCGCTTTATTTTTATTTTTAAATAACAAATACACAACTGAATGGTGAAGCTATCCATAAGAGAATAGTTCTTGAACAAATAGTATACTCACCGAAACAGGCGACAACTGTGCATGCATTAATATATGAAAACACTGTGCATGCATTAATATATGAAAACATTAAGCAAAATATTTCATCAATATATTAATAAATTAACCAAACTACGTCTGTGATGTGGATTTTTCTGATTTATAATATTACTATCAATAATTGTTTTTTAGTGTATATACGTTTATGTTCACCGACCGTTAACGATTCGGTTTCATATATAAGCTTACTCAGTACACGTTCATACACTAACCTAAACGAACAAATATCGATTTAATTACGCACGTGTGTTGTCATTATTTATTCATTATGCACCGACTGTTTGTTGCAACACCTGTTATTNTTAATCATTAATGATTGTGTATTTGATCACATTAGCGATATTTGCGCGAATTTGCCAATTACATCTAACGCGTATTTAAAAACAAACATATGCATGTATAAAGAAAAATGACATTTTTTATACACGAATTTAAACAAGACATATTCTATTGTTTGGTCGTTGAGAGTTTGTCGAAAGAGCTATCATTTAACCGTATTAAACTGTATTTGCGAAATTGCTCATTACATCTAACGTGTATTTTATAACAAACATATGCATGCATATAGGTAAATGACATTATTCTTTACACGAATTAAAACAATACATAATCGCTTGTTTGGTTCCCTGAGAGTATGCCGAAATAGCAATCATTTAACCGTATTAAACTGTTTCTCACATTATCGTTCTCGTAACTGAAAATCAATCGGTTGATTCGCATTATGATGGTTCATATTGTATATGTTCATGACAGTTACGTAGCAAAACACATTTATGGCATAACATAGAAACATAACGGAGTTTTCCAAGTTGGCAAGAAGATATTTCTAATATAGAGCACATGCATATATAGTATGCATGCTATCTGGCAGTGTGACGCAGTTCCCAGAATATCATGGAAGGCATTTTAATAGCCGCCTTACATATGAATATTATTTATCACACCGCTTACTTGACATATGCCTGATATAATTCTGTCTGATATATGTTTGTATATCAGTTCAACAGGAAATTGTTATATCAGTCATATTAACCGGAATCAACTATAAAGTCATTATTTTAGTTACATAGAATCAGATTCAACGAAACAAACAATTCGATACCAAGATGTTATATGTTTTAGAGACAAACAGCAAACAAAAACAAGCATAAATACAAATGTTAAGCGCAAGTGCTCATAACGTCATTATTGTCACGCCAAACGAAAAACTCATGTTTCTTCCCGCAAATATTGCAGCGTCGTACCGATTTGTTTTCATTTTTTTATTGTGACCTACAGGTATGATACACAGAAAAACAGGTTACTGCCTGATCGTTTTGTAATATCTCAGGCTCGCGACGAATAAAATAACGGCTCAGCAAGCCGCATTGTTATTTTATTTTAAGCCTCGCCTGATATAATACAAAACGATCAGGCAGTAACCTTTTAATTTTATATATAGGATTGTGCAATATTTAAGTTTTACATTTACAAGGCCGATTTTTATCGAATACAACACACAGTTTCGAAGTAGTTTCTTTTATTTGAAGATGATAATAGAAATAATGTTTTACAAAGTCTACAAGAAAACTATTATACGAATTAAATCATTCTTTTTTTATTTCATTGCACCGCAAACTGTGTTCGCCAACATAATTCANAACACACAGTTTCGAAGTGGTTTCTTTTATTTGAAGATGATAATAGAAATATTGTTTTACAAGACAACTATTATACGAATTGAATCTATCTTGTTTATTTCATTGCACCGCATTTTGTGTTCGCCAACATAATTCATTTAAGCAAAATATTTAGATAAAAGGCCACCTAATTTCAGATACATAACTTAAGAATGAAACTACCCACAAACTTAACATTTTTCAAGTTTATCGAGGGTAAATAGACTAAATACACATCTGGACATGCGTTAGCGGTAAATCCTAATACTCAAAATGGCGTCGCTTATCTCGCTCTACTCAACACGTATTGTCTCGCGTGAACACTTCTAGCGTAGGCCTAACAACCACATTGAGATACTTCAACACTTATCTATAACCAAATTATACACTGCTGACATTGTATAAAGCAATGTACGTTTAATGGTACCATTACAAAATGATAAAATCGCATGTTTAAGTTAAAGGGTACATTCGTGTCTTTGTTATTATGACCGAGTCGAGTCGTAAATATAAGGTTCGAAATCTGTTTTTGTTTAACTTGTCTTGTCACTGAAACCACGTAATAATTATAGTTTACACGTGTATTTTGTGTAAAGTGGATGCTGCTGTATATCTTTAAAGGTCGATGTTTGACGTAGTTTTTTCAATACGTAAAAATAGGATCTGACATAAGTTGTCATATCATACCATATTTTATTAAACGAATTCAGGAATTGTGTTAGTAAGCGAGCCTTTGGCGAGCTTACTAACGAATTTCCTGGACGAGTTTAATAAAATATGGTATGATATGACAACGAGTATCGGATCTTTTTTATCACATGCTTTTAAACTAAATAAAATACATCTTAATTGACCATACAAATGCTGATAGATCTAAAAGTTGTTTACTATCGTGACGTC
Source organism: Dreissena rostriformis (assembly GCA_007657795.1). Classification (NCBI taxonomy): domain Eukaryota; kingdom Metazoa; phylum Mollusca; class Bivalvia; order Myida; family Dreissenidae; genus Dreissena; species Dreissena rostriformis. Next base: position 58,590 of record VMBQ01003322.1, read on the forward strand.
ATTTCATGTTGACCACGTCATTTCACCAAAATAAAGCCATGCGGATTGGTTAGTTATTGATTCTGTAGCCAATGAAAACGCTTGAACATGTTGTATTACACATGTGTAATATAAAAAAATACGTAATGTCTGTATAACATTGAAAACAAGGTAAAGCATGTGATAAAAGATTATAATACGTTTCAGCTCGACATTTTGAAAAAAAGGCAAGCTATTGTACTCGACACGTTGTAATTGTCAACGTCATCATCGGCGTCCGAACCGGGTTAAAGTGATTCGAGAAACTTTCTATGCGGTCGATGGCTTTCATTTAAAGTTAAAACTCGGATTTCACATATATAATGGCTATATAATCCAAGTTTGGTAACTGCAGTTCAAGACTTGTAAAAATTAGAGGACATTTACACTTAGTTATTTACATATGCTCGATATTCGCAGGTTACATATTTTCGGTAATCTAGTTTCTCCGGAATGGCTTATGGGATTTTAAAAAAAAACATATACTTTCAATATTATTATGTCCGCATAATCCACGTGACCTATCAAATGTTTAAGCATGAGATCCACACTGGAATCTGTTAGTCATGTCAACGACCCAGTTACATGTTTGATTTATTATGCGAAATGTGTATGACCGCGTCAATAGCCAAAACATGTTCATGTACCATGTTAGTGTTCGTGTGTCGTATAAATAGATATCGTTGCCGGAAATTAAAATGTAATATATTGAACCACACAAAAAAGAGCATTTCGTGTATTGTTAAATCTATGTTACCAGATCATATCTAACGTTGAAATTTTGGTAATTGCTATAAGTAAAACTGATCTTTCATGGGTTAACTTTATTTCGAGAAATATTTTACGAAATATTCGTTGATTTTGAGCGTTAATGGGGTATTAAACACTGGTGTCTTCCTTTTACACCCTCCATCGTGTCTATGGAAGCGCCTTAATTACTCACGGTATGTATCATTAAGATATAATTGTTTATGACCGATGACATCAACACTAAATCTTATGCTAAAATGTTATATTGTCTTTTTAAGTGGTCTTCATAATTTCCATTTGATGTCTGGCTCCATATTGTCCTGCAGAGGCCTCTAGGCTTCTAATATAGACATCCTTATCTAACCCCATTGCACAATATATAAAATCGATTTGTTTCGCATGGGACCAAGCAAATGACGAATGTCTTCTAAGGATAAAAGAAAACCAATATACTTTTTTCGGAGTTAAACGGTGTCAGATATAAACATGAGAATATGGTATATAATGAAAACTGTAATACTAATAGCCATGTTAAACCCTAGTCGATAAGATGTTTGGAAAAACTCTACCAATAGTTCCAGCGTGAGATCAAAATGTCAATGCTGTAACAATAAACATCAAGACAGTCTTGGGCAATAAATAAATGCACCACATGGTTCAAATGCTTATACACGTCTAAGCTTATCTAAAAGAGTCTGGTAAAATGCGAAGTGCTTTACATACCATTTACAAGTCTTTACATGAGACAAAATCGCAACGGTTACCCCTATAATTTTGTTTTGATATTTTGAAGTTTATTCATGTAATATGTTGATTTATATGCATTTATGACTGAATGCCAATACGGCTGTCTGAAGCTCAATAACAAAGCCAATATGAATTCAACTAATAATGACAATTTTATTAATTAACTTTTTAATATTATCTTTTTTTTCGTTTAAATGAAGTCTCTTCTTAGCAAAAGTCTAATTTAGGCGTAAAGTGTCGTTCCTGATTAGCCTGTGCGGACTTCACAGGCTAATCTGGGACGACAGTTTACGCACATGCATTATGCCCAGTTTTCTCAGAACGCGACACTATCTGCGAAGGAATCAAACTTCCACTATTGACAGATTCAAATAAGGTCGAGTTTTTCCTGGTTTGATTGGCTGAATCTCGTATTGGCCGACCTTTTCCCGTATTGGCCGTGTTTTTCCATATTGGCCGCCTTTTTCTCGTATAAGGCGAGTTTCGAGCTTTAGTGGCAAGGCTCAACTTGTATGGGGCGAACAAATTGAACACATTCTCGTCTAATATTATAAAGTCAATTTATAAAATATGTTACAGAAGCTACAAACATTTTGCTCACATTAAGTTCTTGACGGAAACACGAGTAATATGATGTTCCCGACTAAATTGATTAATGTTTCGGAACCTGTTACTAGATCAGACAAGTCGCTCCGTTAATGGGCCATAACTTATAATAATACATACGCGAGTGTGTGGTCAGTGCATCATACAAATACAAGGTAAACAACTCGCGATAATTTATAAATTAACTTCAACAGGTAGTGTCCCATGATATTGTATTATCTCTAGAAAAAAATGTCAAAAGTCGCATGATGCATTTTATGCATGATAGAAAATTNATATATATATATCGTATATATCAACACAATATTGTCGTTTTGTTTTCATAAAAAATGCCTGAAATATTGCCTAATTTTAATGAAATATATTGGTCGAGCATATTTTATTTTACTTGAATTGTTATTGTATATACATATGTTAAGACAGTCAACTTCTATTTGAAATTGTCAATATGCTTTATCCAGCTTTATTGGCTACGACGCAGCCAAATCTTAAAGGCGAAGATATAACAAGAATGGGTAAAGAATAATTGCATGTTTTGTTTCGCTAAATAAGTGCAATCTTTAGGTCAAATACATTGCTCTTATCATAAGTCGAATTCCATTTAGAGTTTTCGCTCGTGATGTCGGGATAGTATTGAGGTAACGAGTCTTAGATCCGTACTAAATTTGAAATATTAAACTAGAACATTGACACTTTCGTGTTTGACATGTCACTAACAAGCGTATTGGGACTGTTTTATCAAAGGAGTATACTTAATTGTTCATACTTTAAATTTAACATTAATCTATTCACATTAAATAGTTGCCACTTGTTTTCGTTTTTTTTTAAATACTGGGGATTAATATAGCGATACTATGCTTTTTTATCGATCGAGTTACAATAGTATCATGCCAAAATGGATTTAACCACATTTTGATACATTTTCTTTTGGTTGAAATGCCACATTCCCGATCATGTGTAATGTGAGGCCTCAATTGATCTTTCGAACATACTCGGCTGAAAATAACTAAATAACATGCAAACTAATCGAGCGATAACGTAACGTACAGTACATTGAAAATCAGTGTGTTTTGTTTTCCATACGAATTAAACGGAAACGAACACATACGGTAGCGTTAATTTGAAAGCCACATAAATGCTTGACCCACATCTCAAGCAATTCAGATGTCACGTGACGCATAGGAACACTCACATGGTACGGGATTGGTAAAAATGCTACACAAATACTTGTCGCAACCGTTGATTTTAATATGAAGCTTTCTTGTTTTCGATATGTCGGCTGTTTAACATTTCCAGAAGCGTGCTACATCTTATACGTATTTTGTTCCCTTGTGTAAATTTCAGTGTTATCATATTGGTTATAACGTCTTTTTGTATTGCACTTGATTTTTTTCAATACAAGTTTGAGATGAAAACGGTGGTCTAATTGATTTTGTGCGTGTAACTAGACTGAACTATTTTAGCTGTGAGTTTCATCTTATGAATTGTATCACATGACACTATAATTGCCAACTATTGTTTTTTTTAATCACACCTACGTGAATGATTATTTACGTATTTTATTAGCTTTGTTCAATGAAATATGAGCTGGTAAGCAGTAGCTCACGATAACTAGATGTTATTTACTAGTACATTTGAATGTCAAAAGAAAATGAAAAGTCAACGCATCTTAAATGAAATGAAGTACGTTATGTATTCTAATTATTTCGAGGACGAATTCATATGAAAGTTTTAGTACCATTCACCTACAACAATCAATCATTCAATAATAATCTATGCAACGTATTATTATTCTACTATTATTCTGGTTTTGATATTTTGAAGTTTATTGATGCAATATGTTAATTTATATTCCTTTATGACTTCTGAAAAAAATCTGTTATAGAAGCTGAAAACATTTTGCTCACATTAAGTTCTTGACGGAAACACGAGTAATATGATGTTCCCGACTAAATTGATTAATGTTTCGGAACCTGTTATTAGATCAGACAAGTCGCTCCGTTAATGGGCCATAACTTATAATAATACATACGCGATTGTGTGGTCAGTGCATCATACAAATACAAGGTAAACAACTCGCGATAATTTACAAATTAACTTGAACAGGTAGTGTCCCATGATATTGTATTATCTCTAGAAAAATGTCAATTGTCGCATGACGAATTTTATGCATGATAGAACATTTGATTTATTAGTATTCAAATATAAACTATCAATTTGAAATCTATAAATAAATTAAATTGTAGGTGTTGCTTAAGTAAACTTAAGGGGTGTTGCGGCAGGTTCGTTTTTTTCCCCAATAATAGATATTTTTGAAAATTTGTCTGCAAATAAAACATACAATTACTAAATGAAAATTGAAAAACAAATAGGTTCACCGGCTTTGTTTTGAATTTATGTCCTATTGCGCAACATGCACGTTTGTATTAAAACTTCTAAATTTCTTATTTGTGTCAAAAAGGATCATTATCACGAATAAAAGTTGAAACTGGCATATGTTCGGTAGTTTATAACCTTAATTATAACATGACTTACGCTCATGGAGTGAAATAACGTAATGCTCAATTTTGTTTATTACACGGGTGTAATTTCACTAGTTATATAACTATGCAAATTAGCCGATTCACTTAAAAGATATTCATACGCGCTGTCAAAGACAAGGCATTTACAACCGCAACTTGCTTACCCACAACGCACTTTTTTTTTACTGCGGAGTGCAGCTTATAGTTACACAACCATATAGGCTTATTCGTCCAGAACTACTTCTCATGCTCAGGTACACACAATGACCGCATTGCTGCTTCGTTATAGATATCGACCTTTCCTCTATATGGCACGGAGGGGAATACATGTGTGTTTTAAAGCATTTTGTTGGTCATGTTATAAATAGAATCTTGCATTAGTGGTCGTTTTGTATTGAATTTATTAAACTCGTCATCTAAATGAAGATAAAAACTCGGCAAGCCTCGTTTTTATCTTCATTTAGATGACTCGTTTAATAAATTCAATACAAAACGACCACTCATGCAAGATCCTATATGTACACTAATTTATATCAAATGAAAAATACACATTACACATAAAATGAATTAAATTACAAACAAGAAATCGCGATTTCATAAATTCAAAAACCGATACAATTCTTACTATTTCAGCCACATAATTAATATTTAAAAAGTTCCAAGTATCATACTAAGCCGAGCAAGAGCTTTTCTATGAAGGTAATGGCTTCGAATGAATAAAGTGCGCAGTTTCAAAGATGTTTGTTTTTATTTTCTGTTTCTTAACTTGTATCAGTTTTGTGTCAAAACTCGACTTTGTTGACACGTTATCATCAAAAACTCATATGTAAGGGTGCAACGATAGTTATTTAAATGCTTTAAACTAGGGTGCAATAATTCAAAACTCAAAGTAAAGAGTTCTACTATTTTAATAATTCATTCATTAGCAGTTATATATTCCTGCTATAAGATCAGAACAACAACAACATTCGCAACTACATCTAACACCGTCACTCCAACAGATCGTCACTACCTTTGTTGATAGTAGATAAAAAGAGTATCGATGGTACATGGACTTACTTGTATATTCAATATACATTTAACTCAATCTTTAGATTCATTAATTTCTCCCCAACTAAACACTTGTTTTCTTGCATAAACGCTGGTTTTTCGGACGAAATAGGTTCCTCGAGAGTATTTCAGCACTTTGGCTCGATCTAAATTATACACTGCCGACATTGTCTAAAGCAGGGCACGTTTAATGATAACATTACAAAATGATAAACTCGCATGTCGGTGTTAATTTGGGCAGCTGGGTCTTATAAATGATACCTTTTTGTCGTAAATATAAAGCTAAATGTCCTGTTTGGTCTTGCAAGCTAATAGAGCTGCCTTTCCTACGACATGATCATTTGATTACAGTGTGGTTGTTTATGTTTTCAAACAAAAGAAAACAACACAAAGCGACGACAAAAATCCTGTTTTTATGGACATTAAAGGTCTATGTTTCCGTTATGTTTTAACACTAATAAAATAGAGATAATTTCACATTCTTTTTAATGAAGGAGTGACTATTAAGGTTATATGTTTGATATGAGAAATGTCATGGGAATGTTTGTATATTTGTTAAATAATAGTATATTAACCATATCATGTGTATTTAGATTGGATAAAATAATTTGAAAAGGGTTGTGCATTAACAAAAAAATACCTATTAATTAACGGCTTCTCTTGAAAATTTCAAGAAANGTAATACCGCTTCATTGTCAAACGTTTAAGTTGAAATTCTAAATGGAATATTAGAAATTAAATTATTATAAATAATACTAATGAATTAATTAAATAATAACAAATAAATAATAATTGTTAAATTTAGATTTAAGTTAAATGTTGTGAATTAATAATAATATGTGGTAGGAAACAAATTATATTATAATTAATTTAATTAATAATAATTAATACAAAAAAAGAAATAAGTTGAAATTCTAAATTAAACATTTAAGTTCAATTGTAAAGGCAATTAGTAGATCTATCATTAGAAGTGCGCATGTGATTTCTCGTAACAGATTTATCACGATGTACTTCTGATTAAAAAAAAAGTTGTTTTGAAGTAAGTATATTTTGCAGACATATAGCTGACTTTAAAATATTAGCATGTGTTATTTAAGTCCCTTTTATTACTTAATCCCGAAACAGTCCGATATACGGGTAAAAGCACTGGCCTAAAATATTAATAAACCTTATGAATATTTTTCTAGGAGTCGATATTTCTTTCGAAAGTATTCAAAACAAAATGTTTTGCTGCTGACAGAACAGTACCATGATGTGTCAGGGAAACACGCGATAAACATCCCAATATCCGGATTATGGAATATTGTGCTGTAAGATGGCTGAAATATTCTCGGGATAAACGTGCTGCAACTACTACCGACCTTACTATTGGTTCGTGAATGTATTCGAACAAATACGTTTTTACGTTGCCGTGCACGATTCGCATACGTCATTATTCTACGATGGCGGAAAAGGAGAAAAGAAATTACGATTATCGGCTAAATGAGAAATACAAATCGAATTAACGACTTTCATCTTATAATTAGTAGGGAACAATAATTCATTATTATTTATTTATTTTATTTCGTATTGCCCTTATTCAATTACTTTATCCCATTGATTGCACGAAATGGTTTCGATCTAAGCACTGATTAAATAACAATAATTATTGTAAAAAAGAACAATAATTATGATGCTATAATTCACTTAACTACACATGTTCGTATATATAGTAACAAGTATGTTAAAGTGACCAGAAAAGACGTTTATACATGGATTTGACTGGGTTCGTTAAACTGTGGTAGGAAAATAAACTGTGGACAAAAAATGGTTAATAGCTTTGCCCGTGTTTTTGTACTGGTCGGATTCACTTCAGTGCTTTTGGTAGATTTCTGGCATTACCGACGACGAAAAAAGCTCGCGAGAATCAACAATCGCCGTTCTCATTCCGGCGAATACGACGACGTAAACTGCGACGTCAGTGAAACGTCAAAAGAAATACGTCAAAACACACCCGAGAAAGGAAAAAATCGCATTTGCGGTTTTGTTTTGCCAAATCGGATGCATTTTATCACACAGGCAATGCTTTTGAACGGCCACGGTTCCGACACTGACATTGCGACAAAGGCGCCGGAACAGCCTGATTCAACCGAGGATACAAGGCAATACAGGGAAGTACACATCGGTCCTGATGGTTCTGGGGTGCACACCGTTGAAGTAAATCTTACGACGCGGTATTTCATGCACCGAACGATTCCATTCATGAAAATAAAGAAGGTGATCCTGATCAGAAGAAGGAGTTAAAAAACCAGAGAAAGAGCGTACAGTTGCCCCCAATCCAACCCCGGCGATTCTCGTTTACTACTGAGGACGATCCGTGGTCGGTCGCAAAGCCGACATCTACAAGGACTAGTGGTCAAGACAGCTTCGGTTCCAAGCTCAACAGTTTTGATAGGCAGCGGCGTAAGATTGGTATTATCGGTGCGTTGCAAAATGCAAGAAAAGCAGGTATTAACACTCGATGAGCGTCGACCATATAGAAACTGTGGGTGGCAAATTCCATGTCTAAGGTATAACGATATAAAGACATTGTTGAGTGAGATTGGTGTTAGTATAGTCATGTATATAATTATAGGTTGGTATAAACATCAATACACGAATATTATAAAATATACTTTCAAGTTTGTTCCGTTGTTACTATTAATGGAAGGGACTTACAGTTTTTTGTTTACACATGAATATAAATAAAACTGTTTTGCCATGCGTATAAAACCATCTATACAAACAAACTTTTAATGATGATGGGGAAACATTAAGTGTGATGCTATTTACTCAAGCGCGATTACAGCGTTAGCCTAAGGCTTATTGAAAATATCTCGAGTCCGTTTTCTGGGTAGAACCAGTAATTGTTATCTTTGGGAAGATCTTAAGAACGCTCCCACAGTGGGGATTGAACCCGTGACAGGTCGCTAGGCGGACAACATAGCCACTACGGAACGGAAATTGTTTTATAACGAGCTTTCTATTTCCGTTGACATAATTTATTTATATCTTACCATATCATATTGCTAATAGCTCGCCGTAGATATCATTGCGATATGGGGTTGACATAGCGTTTTACATGTTTATGGAAGTGAAACTATTCTATGTATGGAATAGTATACTTTTAGAACAGTTCGTGGATTTGACGTGATCACTGAAATACTGACCATTCCAAATGTGTAAATCTGACCAAATACCGATAATTATAGTGGTATGTACTATATATGGACTATTATAATTTAGTAACATTTGTGTTGTTGATGAATTTGACGTGATCACTGAAATACTGACCATTCCAAATGTGTATAGCTGACCAAATACCGATAATTATAGTGGTATGTACTATATATGGACTATTATAATTTAGTAACATTTGTGTTGTTGATGAATTTGACGTGGTCACTGAAACACTGACCATTCCAAATGTGTATAGCTGACCAAATACCGATAATGATAGTGGACATCGGTCAAGACCAACCCGTAATTGATATAATGGCACCGTTTCTGGCGCAACGCAAGATGCTGGTAGATTTATGCTCACATTTTACTGACAGTTGCTGTGATGAAAAGCATGGCGATTGAATAACTCAAGAGGAATATATTGCTAGTGTTGATAAATACGTGTATAGAACGTAATGTTAAGGCACGTGGCTCCATGTGTATTTAAACAGATATACACTTCCAAGTATACCATTGCTGTTCTATTTATATTTAAAAAAAAAGAAAAAAAAAATGAATTCTAATAATAGCCTGATTATATTCATATATATACACGCGCTTTATTTTTATTTTTAAATAAAAATACACAACTGAATGGTGAAGCTATCCATAAGAGAATAGTTCTTGAACAAATAGTATACTCACCGAAACAGGCGACAACTGTGCATGCATTAATATATGAAAACACTGAGCATGCATTATTATATGAAAACATTAAGCAAAATATTTCATTAATACTTGTATATTAATAAATTAACCAAACTACATCTGTGATGTGGATTTTTATGATTTATAATATTACAATCTGCAAATTGAATAGTTCAAATGACAAATTAAGTGCTCATTTTGTTTTGTGTATATAAGTTTATGTACACCGACCGTTAACGATTCGGTTTCATATATAAGCTTACTCAGTACACGTTCATACACTTACCTTAACGAACACATATCGATTTAATTACGCACGTGTGTTGTCATTATTTATTCATTATGCACCGACTGTTTGTTGCAACACCAGTTATTTCTCAAACGCAACCGCGAGATCATTTTTTTTATAACGCTGAACATACTCGTGTGTCGCCCTTGATGAAAGACAGGCGAGATTATAGATGGCACTATCCGTATTCCATAGATCAGCGATGCGGTGAATGATGCTGCGTTTTATCAACTGAGTTGTTAAGCACCGTCCGCCGTGTATGATACTTGTCATCAATAATGTAGGCACCGCTGTTGTCTTGGTAATCATAAGTGCTGTTAAACAAAATGTGTCGTGTTCTGAGAAAAACTCAGCATAATGCATGTGCGTAAAGTGTCGTCCCAGATTAGTATGTGCAGTCCGCACAGGCTAATCAGGGACGACACTTTCCGCCTTAATTGGATTTTTGCTAAGAAGAGAC